>WOGP01010514.1:0-10291 GCA_015342065.1 Leptinotarsa undecemlineata
TGGTAAAAAATATTTGCTGAAAAGCAGTGGTTGATTTGAATGTTTGAAATATAGTTATGGTAAGTTTGATCTTACATCTTGACAATTAAATATTCTGAAACATTTACTCTCAACATTCCCTCACAGTACCTCGTAGATATCTGCCGAAAAACAAGTACTTCTTCGACTAATACCACGTTGGATGTTAATTCATCAAGAGGACACAGACTGTTCAAAAAATAAGGTGAATGTCCAATTTCGCAGGCCACATTCATGATTCAATATCATGACAATTCATGATTTCAATATCACGATAATGCACCTGCTCACTAGTCATTGCTTGTTCGTAATTTTTCGGCTGAAAACAACACCATAATCATGCATTAGCAATCGTTTCCACCAGATTTGGACCCCTGTGACTTTTTTTCGTTCGAGTGATTGAGGAGACTCATGAAAGGATGGCGTGTGATATATCTGTGGGTAGAAGAATGAAAAACATATGTGAGAAACAAACTGTCTTCCGACAGTCCGAGTCTCTGCATATGATGATTCAAATGACAGTGATTTGTAAGAAGGCATGTTAGATATCGTAGTTCATCCCTACTGTAGTCCAACAACTATTTGGTATCAAGCTTCGAAGGTTGAATAAACGCCTTGGAGTCAGCCAATCCTGGCTGAAATCTCTATTTCTACCAGATTTCTACCAGAAATCCATAAATCTTTTTGCCAGCCAGATGTTCAATCTTTCATTGGCAAAGCCTAAAGCGATGCCAATGACAGGTTCTGGTCCGATGAAGCGGCTTGCAGCACCCTCCTTTGCAAGAGAGTCAGCAGCCTCATTGCCTTCCAGGCCACTATGGCCAGCAATCCAGGCCAGAGACAATATGTTAAGTCTTCCTATCGAGGAGAGTCGATTTCGTCAATTTGCTACCAATTTAGACGTTGCTTGGTAGGTACCATGAGCTTCTAACGTCGATTGACTGTCCAAGAATATTTTTACTGATTTGTGTATGAGATTCGATTCTTCCAATTTCTCCACATACAGTTCAATGGCGTAAATTTCCACTTAAAATACAGTCGCATAGTTTCCTAGGCTGGTTAATATATCTGTCCTGGGCTGCGACTGAAAACACCTGCATCAGAACCTGAAGGTGTTTTTGATCCATCTGTTAACCAACAACTATCTGCTCTCAATATTTATTTCTCCCAGAGGATCTAGCCCTCTCTACTCGGGAACAGACTTTATAAGGCAGTTCGTTATAAGTTATAAGGCAGACAGTTGAAGGCATAAAGGCAGAGATAATTTCCAGAATGCTGTGACTCCCAGTGTCAACCAACAGTCTGTTGCACTCTGCATTAAATTGATTTGTGCAATTGGCAATGTGCACAAGTGTCTATATAAAGTCCATCTAGCTTCTCTCTTCAGAAAAATGTGGAGAGGAGGTAGATCTAGAATGATCTTTTCGGCCGCTGAAGGTGGGTAATGATGGTCAGACCAGCCTGACTAGGCAATTGCACCATAAGTGATCATTGGTCTGACAAACATCACATAAATCCAAAGGATTTGTTTGGGACCTAAACTTCAAGTTTTACCACAAATTCTTCGACATGTCCATAGGGATAGTCTGGCTTTGTGTAAAACTTTTTCCAAGTAAGCGTTCCAGGTGAGTTTTTTATCAAGGACAATGCCAAGATATTTCACCTCCGTTTCAAATAAAATAACCTCACCATTGAGGAAAAGTAGCGTTAGATAGCCATTATCGTACGTATCAGGTACACTGAGATCTTTGGTGGCAAGTACTTCTAGGAAAATATTGTTTTGTAGAATAATAAAAATCAATGAAAGCTAAAAATTTTCACGGAGTTGTTTCAGTTTTCCATCTGTCGATCATAATGAAGTTTTCCATCTGTCTGTGAAGTATAGATATATAATTCATGAAATAATATGTAGTGTTTACCTTCAGTTTCCTTGTCAACGAATGGTATTCGAAAATAATTTTTTGACAAAACAAAAATCATGGAACATTCATGTAAGAATAGTTTCTTATTTGATAATTCAGATTCATTTCAAAACAGAGGATTGAGAGTCATTTCACTTTCGCATTACCAATCATCAAAATTGTCCCAGTTTCATTTATCACATATATGCCTTGCTTGGTGTATTCCTTCTCCATTTTAAGTAAAACGATTCTAAGAAAATATGGATGTTTGTCCTATATATTCCTGGTCATATTGAGGTCAAAAATTAATTTGACTGTCAAGGAATCGAAAACTCTGTCAATATTCCAGTGAAATAACGTCTCATGATACCACCAGCTATATCAGATATTGAAAAGTGAGGCCTTGTTGATCCTAAACTTTCAATAACGCTCAAATGTTTTCATTTCCGTTTGTAGCGCGATAGGAACTCATAACCTCATTGAAATTCTGTCAATATCTAAGTAAAATTACGTCCTACGAGACTATAATACCATTTATGTCACCCTTAAAAAGTAAGACCTTGTCAATTCTTGACAACGCTAAACAGGTTCCAGTTTCGAGAGTTTCAGTTGGCATGGCAATAAGATCTAAATAACAAAAAATCCGCTTTGAACTCATTTAATTTGAAAGAAAAGTCAACTCATGACCTCATATCGACACTCGTATACTATTGATTCCAACACAAAAATGTTCATACTCACTTGACATTCTTCATTATCTTCATTTTCCGTATCATGGGAAATTGTTTGGCACTCGGTTCCATTATTTTTTATCGTAGTTCCGTTTTCGGATAAGTTTATGATTGTGGGCTTGAAAACATTCTTTTCCTGAGGTTCTTCATCCCATTCAGATAGGTTCCACTCCTTACATGGGGAGGTGGCTGCAATAAAAAATGGGTTCCAATTTGATTCGAAAGTGGGTTGATTTGAATTGATTAATTTGAATATTAATAGGCATGCAATAATTTAGTGTTTTCATTAATTAGCCTGACATCTTCTTAGAATCAATTTGTTACTGACTGAATATTCATTGTAAAATTAATGAGAACTCATTAGAGAATCATTTTGATTCATTTTACTATTAATAGATTTTTGCTAGAACAATGATTTTATAGAACGAAAACAATTTTGTGGATAAAATCAGAGTTTTCATCGACCTGTGTTTTGAGTTCTGTCACCCCCACAACATGCAAAAATATGAAAATTATAAAGGAGAACTTTGAAAACTAAATGACCCTGAGAATAAAAATAAAATAATTGGAGATAATTTGAAGATCCTCCAATCTATGGAAATAAACATGTCAAAGTATAATCACAATTCTATTATCCTCCAGGAACAACTTCATTTACACATTAGTCCTCTCCTGAACCTACAATCGTCCTTCCAAAACCTACATTACCTATATCAAAAGTTTTATTTTCTATTCATCGATATTCCAAGTATAGACAATCTAGGTACCAAATTATTTATGATAGGATAGGCAACGTAGGTATAAATTACTCAGATTTAAATCTAGCTAGTTTTGTAATGGCCAAAACTAGTCAACAATAAAGACATATCGTGGGAAATAAACTAAAGTGTGTTTTTGTCTCTGTTGGAAGACTTTGTATAAGATACCTTGTTCTTGTGGTGAAAGCTATATTGGTGAAACTTCAAGTTCGTAAACATCCAGTTTACATCAGAAATAGACAATCAACAGAATCAAAAATGTTAGGAAATATTTGGTAATCAGACGGTGAACATCGAACTGAATAGAACAAGATGAGAATGATTGCCAATGAACCACACTTTGAGAGACTCAAGCTCAAAGAATCGGTATATACCGGAGAGAAGTGTATTTCAAACAGCTCCTCAGATATGGATTTTACCTGCCTACTCGTTTCCAAGAAAGATGTGGATAGTGGAGAAACCACAACAGATAAATATCAGAGAACACCGTGTACTGCATCGAATGTTTCAGAAGTCAATCAACAACCAAAGAAAAAACTGCTAGATTTATCACATTTTTTTCAATTCTGAAGACGAAAAGAAATTTCATGACAAGTCACTGATGACTTATTTGTGAAAATTACTTTGATTTTACGCTATAACTTATCGGCGTGAATTGGGAAGTTTGTCCTTGGTACACCTGTATTCACAATTTTTATACGTTTACAGATCGTGAAAGGTAAAAATCCCAGAAAATGCATGAGTAGTGGAAGGTTTTGTCCCTAATAGAATTGTAATGTCATTAAATGCAAGACATCAATGTTTAAAATCTGTTTTTCCGTTAATCAGTTAATAAATCTGGATAAAATTATGGTCTGTTCAGAAATCAACTCATACTTCAAAATGTGTACATGACTCACCTGTTTTCTGCAACCTCCTATGATTGTTCAATCGTTCGTCTAAGTTTTGGTTTTCTTCTTTTACTATCGAAAGTCGTTTAGGGTCTACCCAAGGTGGACTTTGATCCTCTGTCACTGAACTAGCTGAACTGTTGTAACCGCTTGATTCTCCTGGGAACAGCTCAGCATTAGATACTTTTCTTACAAGTAAATCCAGCTGACGTGAGTTTTTCATCAGATTCACGGCCTGTAATGAAAAATGAATAATTCTATAATGTGATGAAAATGCTACATGAATAGCATTTTACAAGTGTTGTTCATGACAAAAAATTTCAAGAACGAGGTTTTAATGATGAACGAGAACGAGAATGTTTCCTACTTATTCATCAAACTGAAACACCTATTCATGCAGCTGCAGTTTAGGAAGAATGTTTCATCTTTCCCTCCAATCGATTTCCTGGAGTCTTTGAAGTCCACTAGATACTCGTTAGGACAACAAGTGGATTGTTCCGAATTCTTGGGGTTTTTGTTGAATACTCTTCGTGAGCAAAACAATAGCAAAATCAATACTCCTGACTGCTCTGGATTGAATGATTCCCGTACAGTCATCTCGTCTTGAGTTTGTGAATCTTTTGCTGGAAAAAATCTCTACTTGTTTACTTTGCAGTAAATGTTCCAGAGTTAGCGAAAACTTATGTGAATTTCTGGAATTGCATCTAACGTTTTCTAATATGACTAATAACCAGTCCGTGCAAAGGTTATTGTTAAATCATCTAGAAATGGAGTTTTTAACAGGTGTATTGCCACGACTGTATTGCCAAACATGCGCCAAACTAAACAAACTATTACAAGGAAATAAGTATAGGTGAGACACCAGTCAATCTAGTAATAACACTGATGATCTTCAAACAAGACTCAACCTCTGACGGAAGCAAGAAATTCTTTTGAATGTTCGAAATAGATGAGCATTTCAATCTAGCAGACCACTATTATAATATTCATGCAGTCATTGTTCACTCTGGTTCTGGCGTTGAATTTGGTCATTATTACGCCTTGGTCAAAGAGGAAACGAACTGGTTTGATGATAGTCATGTCACGAAGTGTTCTGGCGATATATTGAATCTATTGGAGCCTTTGGAGACATCCTAAATTTTGTTTTATGAGAGAGGACATGGGCAGATCGAGATCTTCAGATGATGTGGTGCTGCAGGTTTTTCCAGGTTTCCTGCAGCTGAAAAAGCAAATGCACCACTGGAACCAATGAAGTCGCCCCGGAGCGCCAATAAATTTTTATTGTTGTTTTTATTTTTATGAATAAATTATGATTACTAATGAGAAATGATCTAAACTTTGGAGAAAATTGAATTTTTCTATGACATTCATATACCCGTTCCTTGTTGGGTGTGTAGACAAAACCAAATATGTTAGTTATACCATTAATAACTGAAGAAAGGCCGAATCCGTTTTCTTGATTTTTTATTTGACGCATCCATCTCATCCAGGAATAGCAGAATAATCATTAAAATACTGAAGAAATTAAGAAAATGGAATTGAAAAATTGTCTGCTGAAAAAGTTGTCAATATCCATCACAAAGATATGCAAGCGTATTACACGGAATATTGCAAATCAATCCACAACAGATGAAAAAGAAATCGCACGACGGTTGCGCAGTGTTCAGCGTTGCCAAGTCTATTGTTTTTGCACCAGATCTCCTGTTTCGGCTCTCTTACTATTGTTAAACTATTTGAGAGTCGAAATATACTGATGACTCAGCTTACTTCCTGCAATAATCATATAGTTCAAACTATATCATATCATATGCCAATGCCAAACTATTTAAAAGTGTAAATTATGATTTTTAAAAGCAAAATTATTTCTCAACTAATTATTTAAACAATCTAAATATAAAAAAATCGATTTTAAACAATTAAAAATTGAAATTGAGAAAAACATTTTTTATAATATCATTATTATCTCTAGACAACAAAATAGAAAAAAATCAAAAATATTGAATTTTTCAATTTGTTTAAAACAATTTAATTAACAAATTACGTAAAAATTCATATCCTATGTTGATAACTGCCAGTGTTCTATGTGAAAACCGACAGCTGAATATCAACAAAAAAAAATGTCATCAAAACTTTTTAGATATTTCATTTTGCAATAGTTATAAAAAATCAAAGTTAACAAATTAATACATTTTTATGAACTTTTATCGCAGAATCGTATGGAGAGCTCCACGAAGTTTAAAATTTATTGGCCAATTATTTATACTTTTTATCCCATTATTTATGCCAACGGAGATTGGGAAAAAATGTGTTAGTTAACAATGGAATAACTTTTTGAAAAATGGTGATAAAACTTTTTTCTCTACGGGACTCGATTCATTCAAGTATTATGAAGATACTAGATTTTTTCAAATTTTTGAAATGACATTTTATATTAAAAAAAAAAAATATTTCTTTTGATAAACTCTCTTTAGCGGCAGCGCGCATGCCGTAACAGCCACGCGGAACCCTATTTTCAACATCAAATTAAAATAATAAATAATGGAGATTCGGTAGTTGAAACTTTTTTATCGAAAATTTCCTCCTCTTTAACGATATTTTCTCAAAATTTCTTAAATATTAATATTTTTTGAGTTATCAACGAAAAACTGAATACCATTTTTTTAAATCTTATTTTGTTAATAACAATTGTAATTTTTCACCTGCACCAAAATCCTTCAAAAACATTCTTCTAGATATGATTCCGGATCGAATGAGCTATCGCTCATATTTTTAGGACCTTGATGTCTATTTTTCATGTTTTTGAACTAAAAACCTTATTATAGTGACTAGTATGTTTTTAAAATATTGTCCTTTCAATTTCAATATGGTTTTCTTCTTAGGCCATACATTTTCGAAAACAAGTTTGTTTAATTAAAACGGTGAACATAGTTTTCTTCATTACCTCATCAGATTTAATCTGTTATTGTTCAAATTTAATAAGCACAATAGCATATTCTTGTAACAATTACACCACTCTCATTGAGTAAACAGAACATTCGGTTAGCTAGAACGAATAATGATATTTAGCAATTCTTAACGGAACCCAATTACCCAAAAGATAGTATTTGTCTCACATATGATTTTCGCTACAATTAAAAAATTAACTTTCTTCTCTTTGTGTTAATTACGTATTCTGTATTAAATAATTCAGTTGGAAGAAAGTGGCACTGTCTCTGCCCTTTCTCTTCATAGGCAACGAAAAGAAAATACGTTATGATACCACAATTACTCCATTGTGAAACAAAAATTATTCTTATGAAAGAGTGCAAATGATATTTGAATATCATATGGGCTTACGATGACGAAAAAAATTAATGAGACGTTGACAAGGTGTTTTGTAGAAAATATTTATATAATTGAGTATACGAATCTTTTGAAATCTGGAATGAATAGACATTATAATGAGATTCATAAATCAAAGTTATCCAACTTGAAGAAAAAGTTCCTATATACATAAAAACTATGAAACAGTTTTAGGCCATGCAGAGTTTATAGAGTTTTCTCTATCCATATAATAATGGATTTTGCTTCCATTGAGGCGCATTAAACTTTGTTCATAGAGTTTTATATGGATTATTTTCTTCAAACCGATAAAATGAAAACCTCGAAGGCTGTATACGCCACCAAAACAGAGTTTTACGTTTCTTTTCAAAAGCGATAGAACTGACAGCAATAAAACTTACAGCCATGGAGTTAACATCCAAATGTTTTTAATCTGGAATCACTGTCACTGTACTAATCAAATTGAACAAATGGAATCAAATATTCAAATATGATTTTACTGAATATCAGATCAAAATTAGATAAATCAAATGGAATAGAATGATCAGACACAAGACACTGATATAATCGACACATTTCACTGATTCACATAACGTCAAACTCCACTCCAAAAATGCTTATATGATATTCAGAAATTCCAATATCTTAACCGAAACTTATTGAATGAATAAGACATTTTCAATCAGTACCGAAATATCATTCTGACTAGTAGCATCTTACTGAAATAGAAAAGAATACGCGACGTACAGTTAAATCATTCTAGCTGCGGATTTAAGTAGAGTGACTCAGGTGCGGCTCTGCGGTCTCATATTGAGGCACGTTGAATATTAAATCCCATTGTTGAAAAATACGAGTTTAGTCATTTACGGACTAGGTTTATAAATTCGAATATTGTGTGTTTGATAATTGTACTTTCAAACAAATGTTCTTGTTGACATTTCTCATCATTCAGTTTGTTGAAAAATTGAAATTTATCGATTAAATCTTGAAGTTTGGTGGTATTACTTTCAAGTGAATGTACTTACTAGATCTGTACATAAATGAACATAAATCAGTGCTAATGCTACCGAAATTATTGTTTTTGACAGGTGATTAAAATTTTTAGAACTGAATAATTTCAAAATATTCAAAGGTCTCCAAAATTTTTTACCAATAACTGTACAGTGTGTAACATGTAAAATAATCGAAAACTGTATTTACACACAAATGCTTCCCTTTCTCTCAAAATATAATGTCAGTGCAACTATTGCCCTTTTTGATTATATTCATTTTTCATTAGATATGAAAAACTGTGTAGGTGGCTTATTTTTTATTCGATCGAAAGCTTTCGACTCAATCAATACTCATATTACAATTAAATAAAATAATGAAACTTTTGAAACATGCTTTTATCAAGTGCCCTGAAAAGATCAAAATGAAATGTTAAACCACATTCATTTATGACTTTACAGAATTGAAATTATAATAAGTGCTTTTCGCGATGCCTAGAAGAAATCTCTAGATATTCGGTCAGATGAAATTCAAATTGAGAAACATTCTGACAGATCAACTAGGTACTGCAATAAATTTCAAACACGTTAAATCCTATATGTGCAAAAAAGTTATTCAAGGTTGAAGTTCCACATTTTAAGCATTCATGGCACTTTTATATAATTACATACATTATGAATTGCTAAGAAGTTTAGTAGATGCCTACCTAATTACAAAATTTCAATTACAAATTGATATTATCGCCACAAGCTTTTATCCTAATTTTAATTCTCTAATTTCAATTCTGTAAAGTCATAAATGAATGTGGTTAATGTGATTTAAAATTTTATTTTGATCTTTTTAGGGCACTTGAATAAAAGTTTGTTTTAAATGTTTTTTGTCATTATTTTATTTGAACAGACAGCATGCAGTCAAGTCATTTGTCTAGCAAAATTGCAACAAATATGAGCCAATGTTATCTCCAGAATTTTATTTTCGAAACATCATTTGTCAAAATTTCAATGGATTTGTGGAGATGACATTGTTTTCTCGTCATTTTCAAAAATAGTTTATCATTCCTTACAAAAGTGATGATTTGTCGCATAGAAGGTCATATACTGAGAAAATAAAAATTTTGAATACAGGATTCACAAAATTCAAAGTAAAACAATAATTTGTAAAATTTCTACTGGAAAACATCAATTCCACTGATGATCTCATGAATTTTTCCAAATCAGTTTTAGCTTGATACTTCACTAGATAATTATGAATACAGTTAATACCTCATTGAACGGAATATCGGAGAAGTCAACATTGTTACACTGCAATATTTGATCACCTGGCCTCAAGCCTGCTTCTCTAGCGATTCCGGCCTCTTTGGTGAATTGAACAAAAATTCCGGGCTTCCAGTCAGGGCCTTTGCATATCCTGTGGAATAAATGATCGATATACAGATACTGCAAAATATAACTATGTTCGTAATTGAAAATCAAATTGCCATTGTAGAAAACACATCTGATTCTTTCTACAAATCAATATGTCATTTTCTTGCTGTATATACCTAATTTTAGAAATGTTTTATGCAATGTTTTATACAATGACATTATTATACATTATTCTTTATCTAACTGATTAGCTGAAAATTTTATTACCATAACATTATTTAATATTATGTGTTCGTGAAACTAATCTTATTGTGTATG
>WOGP01010515.1:0-10290 GCA_015342065.1 Leptinotarsa undecemlineata
TTTCCGGCGTGTCAGACCGCTTTGTGGGCGGTCCTACCTTTGATCGCAGAGGCAATCGGTCAGGGCCGGCTTCAGATTCATTACAATATAGACAAGAACAACGACAAATTTTCTATTTGGACAAAACTTGGTATGACACTCACGACACAGTTAGGAAAGGATGGGCTGATGGTTCGAGAATGTGGACGCCTAACAAGCCTACAAACAAAGGATCGCGACTAATCACTTTGCATTGCGGAGGAAGTAAAAGATAGGCTCCACTATATGGGTTACACTATATCGTTTACTCGAACTATACCAGATTTCATAGAAGCAATCATAAACTTTTAAATTTTTTGTTTAGAAAAATAGGTTGACATTTCTTTTTTGACTCAATATCATGATTTCTCCTGAACAACAAAAATATAGAAAACTATGAATGTATTTTATCCCAAAATGGATATTTGAAAGCTTTTTCGGAATTCAAAATTGGAATTTATGTATTCAAATCAATATAGATAAGATAGTCTACCTGAATGATTTGATAGACATTTGCTAATCCAAAGCATAAAAACGCTCCTATCAAGTGGACGGAGAAAACGTTGGTTACTTGAAAATCTGCCACTATTATACAACCAAATGCGGCGATACATCCCAAGTATGCTGTCCATTCATTCACCTTTTGTGTGCGGGGATTGAATTCAAATGTTTCAAGGATGTCTCTAACTTGTCTGTACCGGACATAAACGATAATTATTGCTGAAAAAAAAAGTTAACATCAGTCGATTATCGAATATGTTGGTGTTAATGGGACTTGAGAATCGTTTTTTCTGGTGTACAAGCTTTACATTCTGATTCATTCGTGGTATCACAAATATTGTGCAGTTTGAGGCTGTCAATGAACATATTCTATGACTGTACCTGAAATCTTGGTCAATTTCGGATATCCTGAAACATACAGGGTCTTCCAACAAGGACTTCTGATAACGGACGTCTTATTGAATCTACATCTGTCAAATTAGTTGTCGCGTGTTCTGTTCGGACAACGTACCGCGCGCTTAATCCATTTTACGGTCGCCATAATCGTTTTACCAAGAGGACTATTCCTAATGTGGTGGATATGTCGCAGCCAATTAGTTAAAATAGCCGTTCAATCAAATAGCTAGTTTGACTGAACAACGCCATTCAAATGCGAATGAAAAACTCAGATGATATCTCAAGCACACTTTGTTTTATTAAAATTTGAAGATAGGAAGCCCTTAATGAAAGACCCTACACGTGAAATTGATTATTTTTCATTTATTTTAGCGATTATCATCAGCCAAGTTGAATTTTCTTCAATGTAAATTGGAAAATACATCAGGACATTTCCAAATCTGCTCAGTCTATCAGAAAATGTATGACATCGCAATCATTGGTACTCATATTATTTTTTAAAGTTATTACCAGATAATTAATTTCGAACTCAAACGTAGTTTGAGCCTGTAGTTTTTACACGTAGCCTGTGTAAAAACGGTTGGTTCAGTTTGTATATTTATTTTTCTACTACAAATTTTGATTTTTCATGTACTTTTTCTTACTCAAGAATCCTCCAAACGTGAGCATGATTCCAAAAATACAACTTTCCGGAGCCCAAGTTCCTGTGTCGCTAATATAAGGGAGAATAGGTCTGACATGATGTGTACAAACGGCAACAATGTACCTGTCAAATAAAAAACCTGCTATCAACATTGTGAAGATATTAAACTATCAGAAAAGTAATACGACAATTATATGTTTTGTCCCAATGTTCAAATTCTCAAAGAGTTTTATAGTATTTCCAATACTAATTGGAACAGCACAGAGAAGAAATTCCCGCCTCGACATAGGCGTCGGCATATTATTTTTTACTGGTAGTTTTTCAGTTACTTATTCTTACAATCATAGCAATTGATCACCCCATGAAAAAGTTATCTCAACTGATTTCCATTTTTTTACTTTTAATAAAAATAAATGTATTGAATGATATTTTTAATGAAAAAATATAATTCATAATTTATTTGTTTTTATTTCCATCATGTAAGAAGTTATTATTGAGGTTAAAATTCAAATATAGTTCCTATATATTCATTAACAATTCTACAATTACAATTGTTATTAAATAAATAAATACTGAATAAAATGTGGATAGGTTAGGAAAAAAATTATAAAATATAATATAATAGTTGATAAAAATTGACTATATATCAACTATATATGGCGCGTTTTCGACCGGCACCGGTTGACCAGAAGTGATCCTGTGACCGCGCACTCTCCGCCCTCTATTTCGAAAACGGTTCACCGTTTGAATTTTTTTTCTAACAAAATTTGTAGGAAATTTTGTATTCTACAATATTGATAATCAATACAAACACCAAAAAACCCATAGGAAATGAGATATTCACAGAAACAGCGCAAAAAACCGATTTTTGTGAACTTTGACCTTGAAATTTAATAGTTGCGTACACCCTACCATGTGTAGGTTTTGAGACAACTTTCAGGGTGTCAATATACTAGTATTTACAGACTAACAGCTGGGTATCTCGAATTTCGAGGTGAACTTACTATAATCACTGGATTATTAGCCACTCGTCGGATATAATCCAACGCCGGTCGTGGGTATTAGCCCGTGGAGTAGTTGTTTTCTGATAGGCGTCAGTCCATTCTGAGATGGGCTTGAACATTTGAAGTTAATTTCTTTAGATTCCACATTCATATTAGTATAAATAGATTCAGAGACCTGTGAAGCACTAGGAATGATTGTATTGAAAAAATACTAACTTTTTGATTGATTCTCGACAAGCTGTGTAAAAATATGGATTTATTGGATGAACATTTCGACTGATTCACTCATGAATTAGTCGAAAAGTATCGATTTTCATTAGTCGTAATTTATTATGCCTGTGCTACCAATATTTTTCTTTTCAATGCTCAGTTTTCAATCTAAGTGGAGGTTCTGTCCTCTGATGAGACAAAATCGAATAGAAGTTAAACATTCCAGAAAAATTATCTCTTGATTTGAGTACATTGAGAAATTCAGAAACCTCTTTTATTTCATCTCTATTTTTCTTTGGATGTAAGCTGGTCCTGCTTACAGGCTTGTCGTACTTCAATATCCTGTTTTCTGTTAACAGAAGTCGTAAATGGATTTGTATCGTTTCATTTGTCGAACGCATAATCATACAAAAAGACCAGGGGTTTCTACCTTGCTCAAACTGATAGTTTCCAATATTTCGACCTCTAAAAACGTTGTGCCTGCTTAAGTATATTTTGCAAATACTACGGAGGGAATCGTCAATATCAAAAACGAAAAATAACTGAAATATTCAAAATAGTAGACGAAAAACATATATATTCCACATTCACTGCTCTACAATGAAACAAAAAGGAGAGTATTGATTATAACTTGGGACTACTTACGTCGTGGTAAACGTCAAAGGAAACCAAATCCCTAATATTACGGGCGCGACATAAATTTTGGTGAACACCATAATGTTTCTGTCACAACCTTCAGAAGGTACTGTCAGTTTAGATTGAAATAGGCTACCCAGTGCACATGTAAATACCTACTATCTTTCAATTCATCAGATCATCCACGTAATTGTTTATGTTAATCGGAAATCTATATTGATAATTCATTTCTGATAGCTACCGCGATCGGAGCAATTTTTCAGGCTTATCTCGATTGCTTCGAATGGAAACCCCGTAAATTCGTTATTAAATTGTGGGAGGCAAATACGGTTTGTTGACATTATACGTTGGAATTTGTATCGACGGTTTCCGTCAATGTGGTGTCTGAAATTGCTGCGCAGCTGGAGATTTGAAACGGTAAGAATGCAAGATCGAAAACTTTTATTTATTTACTCCATTCCCCTAGCGAGAATTAATATTTCTCACCCTTGGTAAATAATGATAATAAGAAACCACCTAAATAAATAACGAGAAAAATTCTATAATTGTAAAGACATTCACAGAAACTTTTCTTAACCTAATTATCAACTAGAAATAGGAAATTGAACATTGGAAATTCGCTTGAAAATTATTTGAAATTACAATTAATTGTACAATTGTGACAAATCATGTGTATTCCAGCATTTCCCGTAATGATGGAACTAACATTTGGACTAGGTAAATTCACATCTGTATTACAAACAATCCTCCTATTTTGAACGCATTTCCACTAAATTATCTTCAACATGGACATTTTCTAAGAAACCATATTGACTTGCAGAAGAAGTTATATTCGAAGCTTCATTGGGTAAATTATATTTTTGCACTAATTCGGCGATTCTCTTCTTATCAGCTATCGATTCCTCAATATATCCTTCACCCACTGTAGCCGACTTCCACCCACCGTGCCGTTTCAGGCTTAGTAAGTTTTCTCCGTTTTCTGCGAGAAGTGTTGCTGAGCTACGCCTTAGAGAATGACCATACAGTGTAGTGGATAAGTGTGAGAATGTCCACATAGAACAAACCTGCAGTAACATTAGTTACAATTAAAAGTGATAAAAACATAGACATTTTCATCTCTCTTTTCATTATAATCTCCTACCACGTAGGAACGGTTACATCCATCAATTTAATTAAAGTTATCTTTTAATCAGAGTTTCTTCATACCGCCATATTGTCGGAGGCTGAAATTTTGTATGTAGGTCCATTTTATGTCGTAGATGTGCAATAAGGCAGGATTTTTGAATATTCCAACTGGGGCGCCCCCACTGGGGATAAAATAGAAGCGTTTACATAGGAAAATTAACTTTTTATCACTGGTTCTCCGTAGCGTTACAATTTCTGAGGCTGAAATTGTATATGTAGGTTCAGTTTATGTTGTAGAAGTGCAATAAGGCAGGATTTTTGAATATTACAACTGGTTCAGTCAAAGTATTACTACATGGCCTCGATACAAAAATGCATTTTCTTGGCTATACGCCTATTTTGTTTTATATAACTCAAATATTACAAATGTGCCATGTACTTATTTTGATACTTCCTGTTGCCTGACAAGTAATTAATCTCAAACAATTTTCCAAATTTCTTTAACCTTAAAAATAAAAAAAAAATTTTTGCAACTTCCATTTTCACTAAACTTCCTTTTCAATTAGATCACTTACTTTCAGGTGAGAACTGATGATGACGAAAGTCGAGAGCGCTTTGCAAGAATTTTAAAAATTATACACTTTAATACAAAAAAACCTCTTCGATTCATTCATTCAAATAAGTGTGTTCAGCCTTTCCAAATCGATTTATTTCTATTTCAACTGAGCTTATGCATTTTCTACTTAGGAAGAACAGGATCAGGATTCGTATACCTTTTCAATGTGGAAAAGCCTTTGAAAATTTTGTAAATTTCGACTTATACTTAAAAATATCTTTCAAAGAATACTTTTAGGTTTGAATCAAAACAGTATTTCGCTTTCCATTCCATCATTGAACAAAACTATGGTAAATATCCAAAAAAAATAAATAAATAAGGTAAGCAAGGAAAACTTTCCATAGTCTTTTTTGAACGCCTTTCACCTAGTTATTTCCGGTCAGATCAAGAGATGATGGTTTTAATTACCTTATAAAATTTATTTACTTTCTTGGATAGAGGCGACATCTAGTACTCAAAGGCTGAAAGACGGGTAGTTGAAGAAGACATGGAAAAACAAACTGTGTGAAGCCATACTCCACTTGCATAGCTTTCTGTAAGATGGCACTAGCGATACCAAGTCAAATAATGATTGTCATTCCTTTGACAATAAACATTATTGAAAAAACTTGAAGAAAACCTCACTGAATGATGATTCATTTCTTTTGCCTTGAAAAGCCATACGAATGAGAAAATAAGTTTATTGTGTTGAAATATTTCAAGTTTAAGGTGAATTTTCTATAGAAATCATTTACCAATATACAGTGTGTCTCACTTTTCATGGAAACACCCCTGTATATTCCATAATAATTGAGGTAGAGTTCATGAAACTCTCAGAACTTATGAAAATGCTCAAAATGCACCTACTACCTAAATAAGGTTATCCAAATTGATATGCACTGCCCGCCATCCGCAATGGAACAGCCTATTTTACCGTAAAACATACTAGGGGGCAACACAGGCTCAAAATTCCTTCAGATTCGCGATCAGGACTACCAACTTACTGCGACTGATATATTACAGTTCAAAGTAGACTCGTAAAAATGGACAAAACTTTTGATACAAACTAATTTAAAAAATGAACATCTTCGAACATGGAATGGTTATTTTCATCATTAACAATTGTTCATTTTGAAATCCAAATACGTTTACCGGGATACGTTGAGTTGATAACTTTTGTTACTTTTTTTTTAAATTATTAAAAAATATTTGAGATATTTTCAAGAGGGTAATATAAATTTGATGTTTCATACAAAATTTTGTTCACACTTAACATTTTCAAACACGTTGAAACAGACAATTTCGATGAAAAAGAAACAAGTTTCCATTCAGTAAGTTTAATAAATAACTATGATTAAGATATCTAGTTGTACATCAATTATATTTGGGAAAGCATGCAGGAATTGTGAAATAGGTAACTATAATTTTCAAACCCCTCCCAAGTTATCAAGATTAAATTGTTAAATTTAAACTATATAATCAGGTGGGTATGAAAAAAAAGATTTTGGGTTTATCGATTTTGGAAAAGCTTTTTTACTCGTCTATTTCTCTGAAAATATATGAAAAATAACTGTCTCAATGAACATTCATGATAGAAATTAAACACATTCATTTCGTGGGTTAATTAAGTTCAACAAATAGTTTGAACGCCAGTGAGAAAAGTCGAAATTAATCAAAATGATAATGATTTCTAACGGTAACTGTTCAAACTAATTTTGAATTCAAAGGCTGTTTCTGCAGCTGTTTGTGTAGTTTCCTATTTTCAGAAACTAGAATAATCTCTTTTCAGATCGATAATATGATTGGTTGTTTTTGAAATACTCGCGGAAAACTTGAATGATCTAATTTCATTTTTTGACTCTACCGTCTCCATTTTGGATGAAATAAAAAAGCAAGTAATTTTCATATCTGTTGAAATCTGAAACCAACCAGTTTGCAATGCGACGTTTCGTTCATTCAATTTCAACATCAACTTTTTCAATAACGACCTCTAGTTTTTTCCATCACATTTTGTAGCGTCTGTAATAAAAAAAAAATAGTGGGAATTACAAAACAATTATACCATTGTAGTTTTTGGCGAATATTTCAAAAACAAGCACTGAGAGTCTCGATCTGAAAAAAGGTCATTCTAGTTCACCAAAATAGGAAACATTCGTTCAATTCAACCGATCTTGTAGATTGACGAAATATCACTAGTTGGAACAGCAAAAAAAACCGGCCTCTATAACAACTACAAAACACTACAAATAAAATATTCATTTCGGGGATATTTCAAAACTATGTTCTGTAATGAGACCGCAGAATGGTTCTAACTTCTTCATGATTACTTTATTTCCTCATCTGAATAGCAAAATTTGAAAAAAATATGTTCAATGTATGTATTAGAAGTGCATACGTCTAAAGTTTTGTAGAAGTCAGCTCTGATTCTAGGATCTTGAAATTTCGTTTTTGAACCTGAAGAAATATTGTTTTTCAGAGCTTCCATGACTTCAGGTTTTTTGTATTCATTAGAATCGAATTCTTTATTCAGATAATCCCTGAAACTACCCCTGAAATAATTATCAACCAGACTGAACATTCCGATAGTATACCAAAACATAAACATGATGAATATGAACCCTCTCAGAACAAGGGAAAACATATTTTGCAATATCTATAATGTAAATAATTTTATTAGCTTTATCTCCTCTCGGTATATTCTATATATAGATAATAGGCTGAATCTAGAACTTCCTTGATCTGTGGCCAAGAAAAGGCTATGAACATAATAAGAGTGTTTCCCAAAACGAAAAGTTTCAGATTGTCTAGTCCCTCCTCGGATCTTATCCACTTGGAAAATCCTGGTTCGTCGTCAGAATCGACTGGATCTGCTTTAGACTTTTCCTCCGTGTCCTTGATTGGCTTGTTCAGTGTGTTTTTCGTATGTTTCACCTGTCTTGATTTGATCATTTTTGAAGATCAGCTGTATGTGGTTAATTTGCACTGAGCATACCTGAAAAGTTTTGAGTTCATCAAATTTTACTATATTACAATCCCTGTAAGACGATTTGTGAAAAATTGCAAATTCATGTTTATTGTTATTTTTCGTAATGGTTAAGTCAAGGTAGTTTATTGAATTATTTACCCCCCTCTCAGTAGTGAATAAAGTAAGTGCGATAAAGTAATAGGACATCGTTACATTTGGGTGAATAATAGTCTAAGTAAATTCATTGAAAACAATAAAGACAAAACTTTGATGTCGAAAAGATCAGGAGTCTATAAGCTGACTTGCGGCTCTTACCCTAAAATGTATATTGGCCAAACAGCGAGAAAATTTTCCCAACGAATTAAAGACCATGGAAGTAGTTTTGTGAATAGAGAAACCAATTCCGCATTTACAAACCACCTTTTAGGAGAAATACATGAGTTCAATTATGAATACGACCTGTTATATTCAGAAGAGAGAGTTTGAAACTCAATCTTCTAGAATGTTTAGAAATCAATAGATTCAAGAATTCGTGTAATTTACTGAATGATCAATAATTAAATATTTTTTCAAATGTGGAAGCTGCGACATAAGCACAGATAATTTAATTCATTACAAGCCCAGGTAAAAGTCAGGTACTTGAAATGTAGGTAGGTAATATTGAGTATTGTGTATGTAGGATATAGTTAATAAAGACATGTAACACAGTGTAAGAACAAACTTGAAGAACTATTGATCAATTTATTTATAATGTTATGATACTGTATTGAATAACATTGGTTAACTGTTTCCGTGGTGTAGTGGTTATCACATCCGCCTAACACGCGGAAGGTCCCCGGTTCGATCCCGGGCGGAAACAATTTTTTTTTTGCGACTTCGAAAGAGAGAAACAATGTTGACCATAAGCAATTTGAGTGACAAATCTAATATTTTTATATTCAATAATTAGGAGTGGAGGTGGGAAAATGAACTATAGGTAGTAAGTATAAGTAGGTAGTAATAATAACAGGCGGTAAAATTCAAGAGATTGCCAGGAAACAAGCAATACAAAATAATCAAGTTTTTTCAATGAACTTAGGATTTTATTTCGAAAATACTCAACAATATGGTAGGTACATTAAAAACACTAAAAACTTGGTGAAAAATGAAGTTGGAAAACAAGTTGTAATGTAACTCAAATAAATTTATGCAATACATCAATATAGATTAGAAAACACTTAATATCTTGTTTACATCTGATTGAATTTTTAAAGCAGAAAAATTTAAAATTTCATCATGCTATTATACATAAATACATCTTACAGAAATACTTTGAATTTCATGTTTTTGATATTGTTTTGTAAGACAAAGATTTCTCAAGGTTCCATGGTGTAATGGTTAGCACTCTGGACTTTGAATCCAGCGATCCGAGTTCAAATCTCGGTGGAACCTGTTTTTTTTATAACTATACAGAAACTGTTTTTTCGGTAGTTTTACAGCTACATACAATTTGGTGAAATGAAAACAATTATTTTCTTCATTTTGTATAATTTACTTGTGTCTTAGAATAAGACATAATAAAGTTGATAATAATAATAATATTTATTTGCGTAACAAAATATTACAGATGTAATAATAGCACAGAATTGCAAACAAATACCGTTGACACTAAGTGAAACACTTGTTTTGAGTTACAAATCAAAAGTCAAAAATTAAAAAATCTCTAATCATTACACTAAAATATAATATAATAAAAATCTTTCAATTTAAAAATATAATAGTAACACTCTAAAATATAACATTATAATAAAATTCTTTCAATTTAAAAAGGAATAAATATTGGACATTTCACAAACGTTCTAAATATCCTTATTTTCAATGAAATGAGCAATTTTTTGCCTTGGTTGGATAAAAATGAAACGTATCAAGGACTTTTTGAATATGCGAATCACATTTATGTCGAGAATTAACTTCCAAACTGTATTGAATAATTTCGGTGCTAAATGTTTATAAGAGCGTTTGACAATCGACTTATGCGTCCGTGGAACAATATAGTTGGGTAGTCGAAAGCATCTGTTTTTATGATATGTAGCCATAGTGCTGTAATAGAAGACCTGTCGAATATCAATATACAAAATACAATATACAAAAGTTCAATATACTTAGCCCAAACCAACATGGTTTCAGAGAAGGATATTCTACTGAAACTGCAACTAGA
>WOGP01010516.1:0-10290 GCA_015342065.1 Leptinotarsa undecemlineata
AGTTTGTATTTCAAACATTCGTTGTGGAATAAAAATCAGATATCATTCACATGAGTTCTACTTTAAATGAATGCTAACAAATTGCACTTACATGGAATACTGCCATCCTCACTGGTATACATATATGTTTCATCTTAAGACACTTGTCCCAAGGCTCGTCAGTACCAAATTTTTTATGTCACGGAATAAGCTTGATATGCATATGTCATCGATAAGAGCGATGTTTCGAACCACTAGGTCTCATCAGTGGTGCTAGGCTGAACCACTGTACTATCCTACAAGTGACAAGCCTGAAAGTGGAGACGATGACATATTCCTATTCCTATTAAGATACCATCTATGGGATCGACAGAAGACTAAATATTTGAATATCAAAGATATACTAGGCTCTCCAAGCCGATCCCAAAGTTGGCATCTTCGTAGGGGGAGATGTCATCTATTTCACTTTCAGGCTTGGTGCTTTTTCATTTCAGTGGTTTAGCCTTGCACCACTGATGAGACCTGATGGGTCCAAAGAACGGTGTCTGGTTTTGGATCACAAATCCAATAATTTTCTATGTTGAAGAATTCGTAGAAGTTCACCATTTCGTGTGTTTTGAGTGTATTCAGCAAACATAGCACACTTCAACAAATAGGCCGCGGCCTCACAATCCAATGTAGTATGCGTAATGAGGAGAAGTTGCAAATGAGTTGGTTTTGTTTTGATATCACTGAATTCCAAAGACATAGAGTTATTGGAATGAAAAATATCCTTGATTTCTCCTGTAAGAACCTTTCTATTTTTCCTTACAATTATGAAACGAAACTGAATTTTATTTACTCTTTGTTTCATGTTTTCTTAAATGCCCATAGGAAAAGTCTCCCGTATTTTATGACTTCCAAAAATGTTTCTAACAAGTGAAACTGGAAATGATTTCCATCGTTAATTGTGAATCATAATAAACTCGTTTCGTTGGAAGCATGTTTCACTAAGAATTCAATTATGTTAGAAATACATTGCCGAAGGTGGTAAAAGCCGACAAAGCACTCGTGGATAATTTGTGGAGTTTTGAAAGTTATTCTTTACGTGGTCCTTAGAAATAAATGTTTATTTGGATATATAACAAAAACATTCAAACGGAGAAAAACTCATAAAATGTTTTGTAGAAGGCAAAAAAAGGAGCAATATCAAATATGCATTATATTTTCCTGAAAAAACCCACATGGAAAAAATTACTTTCGGAACAACTACTTCTATACTCATATGAACATTATACGGAAATAACTTTCTTGTGATCTTGAGATTTGGAAGTAGGAAAGGCATCATTCTACCAAGGATTTGATACTTCACCTGTTTTTCTTCCTTTTCGGAAAATATTCGTCTCACCTAGACTTAAAACTACACGATGAATATCATCTGACTCTGATGGTTGGAAAAGACTGTATCAGGCTAACTCGCTGGTATCAGCCTGGGGATTGAATAGCTCTAATAAATTCGGCACTTCTCATTTCCCACAACGGATTCAATACCGCAACGCCGCTGTATCGTAAACACCTTAAAAGTGACTGGGTGGTAGTAAAGTATGTCCGACGAATATAGGCTGAGACCGCATATACTGAGTATGCCGATATCAAGTGCATTAGAGTCTCATGAGCGAGCCCTGCACCTAGTGGAATCCCTCAGTTCCCGGCTTTAGCTGACTCTACATTAGGAAAGCAAAGGTCATGTGCTTTGGTAAGCAGAGGTTGCACCCCTACAAAACAACCCTCAAAAGTCGAAACTTGTGCGAGCTAAGAACTAACGAGGTCTTACCTTTTAACGTGTGATTCCTAACACGGAATGGACGATAGCAGAAAATCGAGCGTTCAGCCTGGGGCTTGAACCATCGACTCACACATCGGCCGATTGACTGGGTGAACAAAGGACCCACATTGAAACGCCCGCCTACCTACCGACCATTGAAATCTGTTCAAATCTGTCTGTTTGAAATCTATCTTTCCGTTAATCGGCTGTCAACTCCATACCAACGACAACTCTCAAAAGTTGAGAAACTTGTGCGAGCTAAAGACTAACGAGGTCTAACCTTTTAACGTGTGATTCCTCACACGGTTGCAGAATCATCCCAGCTTCAACCAGATAAACTTTCTCGTAAAAAATATATGGTCGAGGCGGGAATCGAACCCAAGACCATCCAATTGTGAGTCGGGCGCACTACCACTGCGGCCAATTCCACATTGGATGATACCATTCTCTTGATCTTCCAACCTAAGACCTAAATGTCGGATTTTTTCATCTTCAATCTGACTCTCCATTAAAGAAATAATAATGGTAACATCACATTTGTTTTACACCCGTATCTCGTCAATACGGCAAGATAGTTGTAGGTGGTAATTACCAGTCTTAGGGCCGTGTTATGCGTACATTAGAGACTTGGACGCCTCGCGGCAGGAGCTGCACCTTGTGTCAGAAACCCATCATGCGACTACGGTAGACTGAGGTGTTGAAGACATCATCCTTGCAGGCCATAATGAATTTCTCAGTTTCCAACTTCAGCCTACTCTACCTATGGAAAGCGAAACTCAGGCGTTTTGATAAGCCAACAATGTTATTGAAGAAGACCCCATGTATTGGTTTATACTTGTGTTGCTGCAGAAGTGAGGTGATCTATACGGCTTTTATATGAGCCTTTTTTTGAACAGGTTCCAATTCGGTGATACGAGTTGTGATCACCTCGTTCGGTGTCGAAAACTAAAACGACGTCATCAGCTGCTCGGGCAACTGCCCTAAAGATAAATGCTCCAATTCCTGCTTTATCATGGTTGCTGACCATGCTGCGAAGGGGATCCTAACTCCTGACGACTTTACAGCCTCCACCCAGTACCATTCTGGCATGTAGACACTCTAAACTTAAAAGTTCACGGCCTCCCTGTTGTCGGAGGAAATACAAATGTGGAACGGACGATTTGGGATGCAAACTCCTATGGAGATGCATCAGTTTTCGACTGACGAGTAGAGTGAGATAGGAACGGAAACCATATTTGTTGCAGCAATTTTGTTTTTCCCCGACAGTTCCGATGACCAGATTTGTCGGATGTTATGCTGATACTTGCCGCGGAGAGAGTTTTTCACTGCTGTTACCTTTTGTGAGTGGCGTTGTTCCATCTCGAGGTAAGTATACGTCTCTCCGGCATCTAGGTGGTGTAGTGGTGGTAATCCCCGCATCGTCCTTTTTTGAGAAGGACCATTGCATATTTGTGTATTCCCAATTTCATACCGATAGCATGTGTGTACTCTTCCACCACCCTCAGATACTGATGGAGATTTTTCCCTCCTGAGGCATACAGTTTAAGATCAATTATATAAAACAAATGGGTGAACTTGTGCCTCCGATTTCCGAGGATGCTACTGGAGCATTTATCTTTAGGGCAGCTGCCCGAGCAGCTGATGAACTCGGTTTAGTTTTCGACACCGAACGAGGTGATCACAACTCTTGTCACTGAATTGAAACCCGTTCAACAAAAGGCTCATATAAAAGCCACAGATCTCACCTCACTTCTGAGGCAACACTTGGATAAGCCAATACATGTGGTCTTGTTCAATAACATTGAAGACATTGGCTTATTGAAGCGCCTCACTTTCCTCAGGTCGAGTGGAATGAAGTCGAAAACTGAGCAATTCATCATGGCCTGCCAAGGATGATGTCTTCAACACCTCAGTCTACCGCAGTCACGTGATGGGTATATAGGTTCCTGACACAAGGTGCAGCGCCTCTCGCGAGGCGTCCAAGACCCCAATGTACTTGCTGTCAGCATATTCAGCATATGCGGTCTCGGCATATATCCATGGACATAACATGCCCCTAAGAGTGCTAATTACCACCTACAACTATCTTGCCGTATTGACGACATATACCGGTGTAAAACAAATGTGTTGTTATCATTATAATTTCTCTAAAGGAGAGTCAGATTGAAAATGAAAAAATCCGACATTTATATCTTAGTTTGGAAGAACAAGAGAATGGTATTATTTAATGGTCGGTCGGTTGCCGGGCGGTTCGACGTGGGTGCTTTGTTCACTCAGTCAATCGGCCGATGTGTGAGTCGATGGTTCAAGCCCCAGGCTGAACGCTCGATTTTCACTGCTATCGTCCAACGTGTGTTAGGAATCACATGTTAAAAGGTAAGACCTCGTTAGTCCTTAGTTCGCACAAGTTTAGACTTCTGAGGGTTGTCGTTCGTAGGGGTGCGACAGTTGATTGACGGCAAAAACATATTAAACATAACATATTAATGCTACAATCTTCATTTTGGGCGAATTTTCCGAACAGAACTCCACAACTTCGTGTGAATAGGTTAACACAAGGTGTTTCATCTTGAAAACCGCTTGACTCGTCTAACAACCAAGAGTCGGAAACGAAATGGTATAACAGATGAGAGTTCAATATTTCTCAACAGTGAACAGAAGGCTACGATACCAATGGTATAAATACTTGGTTTATTTATTTGTTCAAATAAAAATAGGGTGTTGGAGAATTGTTGAGTATTATTGCACATAGCAAGACGTAAATAATGCTTATTTCAAGCGATTATTATGGATTACTTTTGTATGAATTTTTGGTTGTCTCATCCACATTTCAGCTAGAAAACTACAAAGTAGCAAAGTGTAAGGAAGTTGCATACATTGACCCGACTTCACCTCTATTAAAATTCCGTGTAGGTAGTGGTGATATTTGGATACAAGAAACGTCACGTCGAAGTCACTTTTCCGATTGCTGCCGTAAAAATTCGTACTGCTTTGCACGACACACACCGCAAAATAGTAACTTTTATTTTTTGACGACCATCCGCGAAAGAAACCGGAAACATTATGAATTCGTTCTGTGTTTTACGAGTTCTTTTTGTGAATTGTCCGCTTTCCAAGAAAACAACTGGAAATGCCTTGAGCCGAAATGTATGACTTCCTTGTTACTATTCCTTGCCTTATCTATTCGTATTAAATAGCGAAAAGAAATCGTTGTTAACATATTATGACATTAAGGTATTTCGTACTTTTGTGCTCAAAGTATAAAAAAAAATTGATACAAAACAAACAATAAAATATATTTCATCAGAGAAGGTGTTCGAAATTTCTACCAGCTTATCCAACAAATAAGACGACCCTTTTTCTGGACGTTTATTACCGAAATAATTAGTTCAATAGGAGTGAGAGTAGCAAAACTTTATGCATCACTGCCGCTTCCAATTCGTATCTAGAATTGGTCGGCAATTAGGTTCGGTGACCTAGCCGGCCAGCGGTAGGGTTGGCTGTCCAGTTATTACTCAAATTTACTGCCAAAAAATTGGTGACAATTGCAGTGTTGTGAGGCAGAGCCCCGTATTGTGGAAAATCACTTTCTCTTAGTTCCATTTGTGACAATTTATCAAGGTTCAATATTTTGCCTTGAAATTTCTAAATGCATCTGAGATGTGAGAATTTTGAGGTTCAACTCAGTACACCTCGAACTTCCCTGTTTAAGAACTCTTCTATCTGGAGAACTGCGTTTATGTGGAATGAACTTCCTGAGAACGTTTTACCAAATGGATTTAATATCCAGCGATTCAAATCCAATGTGAATCGCTACTTTCGCACAGTCTCCGCACTGAGAGCGCCTTAAGGATTTTTCTGTAGCACTTGTGTTTTATCCTTAAAAAAAAGTGCCGTTATAAATAAACGGGCCGATAATTCTACCCCTGAAAATACCTGCCCACGCACTAAATCCAAATCTTCCAAGACTTCTCTGCTTCATAATAAAATGTCTGCTTCATAATAAAATTTCTGCTTCATAATAAAATGAGGATTTTGTTGTGCCAAAGTATAAAAATTGTAGCGGTGGAAAATGCCGGCACTGCTTACATAAGCTTCGTCTGTCCAAATACAATTTAACTAAAAATCACGCACTTCGTTACTTTCCAGGAACCACTGGCAAAAAGCCATGCGGCGTTCACAATCTCCTGGTCTGAGTTAATAAACTCTTCTGGTCCAGTATGGCTTGAGTTTGTATTTTTTAGGTTGTGTCGCAATCTTGAGAAAATATCTCTGAAAGGTTGTCTTCTCCCTGGATACTTCTCGTGATACAAATTGCTTGCATAATTGCATAATTCTCATACTTTATTGCGAATACGTTTGAAATTTGAACAAAAACCATTAGTTGAGGAGCGTCTTTACTGGTCAAATCAAAATTTGACAGCTAATAGTGAAGATTTGCATTTTGTTTTATAGCCGCATCGTCGAAAGTCTAGTTGAATCGAAGTGTCCTGTAACGAATTGAAGAATTAACGGTCTCAAACAAATTTATTTTAACAATATTTCACTATCACAACTAATTTATATTCAACACTTAGCAACTAACGCTTAATTTATATTCACTGTTCGAATTTTTTGTTTAACCGCTCGATTCACTTTCTGAATACAGACTCTTGACGGGAAGCAGGGTTTATATATCGGTAACGATCGTTCTAGATTTATCTGGTGGTCTCTGTACGCGCCTAGTATTTTCCCGGCAAGTCAGACTGCTTCTTTCGTGGTGATGTCACGTTAGTTACAATTAAAAGTGGTAAAACAATATAGAAATTTTCATTTCTCTTTTCATTACTTTGAAAATGTTTTTATGGAAACAGAAATTTTTTGACAGAAAATGCATATTTTTTAAAAACATGCTGTAACTCAGAAAAGATCAATTTATTATGAAATTCCACCCATCACACATCCACCAGTTTTCATCTAACTATTTTGAAAACAGGAGATTTAAAAATGTTTAATTTGGCCTATTCTGAACCATAAATTAGAAAAAATACTTTCGTCTTTTTGTATCACGTAAAGCTCTAATTTCTTACTCTTATTTTCAACGTCGTTCCGAAAACTCTTACTGCTCTTACTGCAGACTGTTCAGTTTTTAAACATGCAAAAGATGTTATATTGAATGATAAAAGCGGTATTAAAACACTGAACGAATATTATTAAACAAAATATTGTAATTAAATAATAATGGTTTGATGAAAATTAACCTTTCCTCATACGAGTTTTTCGGTATGCTTTTCTCGAATATGATTTGCCAATTATTGTTTAAATTCATTAATAGATTTCTACAGTTTGCTACTACAAAACTGTCATCTCCAATAAAGAATAATAAATTAAGTACCGTGGGAGCAATCAAACATTGAAAGTTATGACCATCTTGATCCTTAGCACCAACAAGGTTGTCGTTCGTGAAGGGATGACTGCTGGTTGATGGTGAAACAGAGATGATTATGTTGAAATATCTCAGTCAAAATATTGTAACGCTTATCCCCGTGGGTTTACCAATAATTGACTACACTGAACAATAATCAAACATAACTTTATTTCACTGTTATTACAACAGAACCCTTCAAATATTATTCAAATGTCTATCGCCTTATTAGATCGCTTTGCACCCCACTGACACTTCAACTTGACTATAGCTATAGGCGCGTGGTAGCGTTTATATTTGGCAATCGAAGGTGGTAGAAAATTCGTCGGAATTCCATCGAAGCGGTAGCATTATTCTCGCCACGTCTAGAACCACCGCGGACATCAGACATTCGCGAAACGTTGGCCGGACTGGCGCGTTCTTGATCACGTCACAATTGGTTTATGGCTGCTAGTGGCGGCCCGCCACTGAAACACTTTAGGGCATGATTCACAACAATATGAGGAATTCGTTAATAATAATGTTATTCATGGTTCCAATAAAACAAGTTGGATTAATATCCTAATTTGTGGTACAAGTGCTACCGCTGTCAACTGAATGTTCAACTTTTGTGCCTACACTCTATTGGAATAGATTTATATTTCTCATTTTTTGATTATTTGGTAAAGCTCAGGTGTAGCTTCTGATATAATAGATATAATAATATACAATTATCACTATAAATGGTTTGCATATAATCTATCAGACAGAAAGTTTTTCAAACATGATTCACATGATGGAGATGTCGAACACATTATAATATTTTATAGTGACGAACCTGATCACAACATCATTTACAGAAATGAAAATAAATCCAAACACCATTTTTAAAAACCAGTAGTTCTCTGAAACATTTCATCAACAAAAGTAATGATCAAAGTCAACATATGAGAAACCAGAACAATATAGAATCTACATTTTGATTCTACTGTATCGTGGTATATACTGATTGATGGAGAATGTTGTACTCTATTCTGTACTGTTTGATGTTGGTTTGCGAAATTTAGTTCCGGAGATCAACTTTGAAGTGGTCGACCTACAGTAATCCAAGACAAGGATTTGAGGACCCTGGTGAAAACTTACCCATCTCAAACGATGCGTAAAATGGCGGATGAGCGTTAGTTTCCATGCGGTTTTTGATGGTCCAAAGAGTTTTTTTGATTTCTGATCTCCTTTGCTTTTGCGCAACCGGAACAATACTGTTTTGGATAGGACAACAGAAAACGTTCAGGACAGTGGTAGGACACCGATGAGCCATCCAGGCACTTCCCAAAGACAAAAACCCATTAAAAAAAGGCCATGGTTACTGTATTGTGATAAGCGGTTGATATGATTCACTATAACTGTTTCCGCAACCGCGCCAAACCATCATACGAATAATTCGATGAAATGAACCAAAAATTACGTTAGCAGCAGCGGGCACTGGTCAACAGAAGAGTCCGAAAACTAAACAAGTTGAGTGTCTACCTCACCCACCATACTCCCCAGACCTCTCAACAACCGACTATCATCATTCTAAGCACTTTAATAACTTTTTCAGCGGTAGAACCTTCGACAATCAAGACCAGGCAAAAACGGTCTTCGTCGACTTTATCGAATCCCGAGCACACATTTTTATGGTGATGAAGTTAATCGACATGTGTTACGTTGGCAAAAGACATGATACATATGGCACTTATTTCGATTAAATTTCATAAGTATGCACTGCCAAAATGTTTGAAACAACCTAATATAAAGATAAAAAATCACCTCGAAATTTCCTGTAACTGCAAAAAATTAACTGGAAAAAAAACGTTAGAACTGAAACTGTGAAACTAAAATGTAACTGATCGAACATAAGCAGAAAAAGAAGTAGGTGTTTTCACTGTTTTCACATTATTATAGTTATAGTCATATTGTTATAGTTACTGCAAGCAAATACTCAAGATCTGAGTAGAAATGCCAGCAGTAGAAATATATATGACTAGTGACCCGTCCTGGCTCTGCACGGGTACAATGTTGATACTAAATTCAAATTCACTTACTGGAAATCTAAGATATGGAGAAACAGTGATGAAAAGATAATTTTGTTTTATAGACGCGCCCTCTGCCCTCCGCGATTGGCGCCCAATTTGGATATATGAAAATCCTTACTTATTGCACATCTACAACATAAAACAAATCTACATACAAAATTTTAGCCTCCGAAATTAGGGAGAAACAGTGATGAGAAGATAATTTTCATATGTAAACGCGCTGTTTTACTTCACGGAGGCGCCCCAGTTAGAATATTTAAAAATTCTTTCTTAGCGTGCATCTAAGACCTAGGAAGCACCTATATACTAAACTTTTGCTTCCTAGGACTCACCAGTACGGAGAAACGGTGATGATTTTAGTAGTTCGTCGAAAGAACTAGTAATGATAATATACTTTATAGAAATATCTTCACTTCGAGTTTTTCTAGTGAATTAATTTTGAAATAACATATTAGTAGGTGATTCAATTGAAGTAGTGTCAGAATTTCCCAGGGAATCCTAAGTTTAGTGATAGTCAGAAGTATCAATACCTTTGAAACATATGATTGTTTTCCTTCGTGTAATGAACCTTTTTTCTGAAGTACGAAAAATCACTCAACAACAGCGCTAGAGTAGTTCGGTAGGGACAAACACTGTCTAAGCCTCATATAATCATATGGTGAAGTACAATTAAAAAATAATGTTTTTAACAGAAGAAAATGTTCCTGGAGCAAAGCTAAAATTTGCAACTGTAAAGGATAACAATGTTGTAACATTAAAACGTTGGCTTGCATGCCGTAATTTACAAGTAACTGGAAAAAAAGTGGATTAATAGACAGGTTAGTATACATACTCTAGTAAAAGAGTAGCGGTAGATTCAAACTGTAGTAAAACAAATTCAAAATAATTATGAATTTCATATTTATTTTCGAGTGAAATATGAATCAAATATAGATGGTAATGAAATAAATTTAATTGAACATAATAAATAAATATAATTTGATAAACGATTAGGGTTATATCTCATTCTAATCGGTGGTAATTAACTATGAAAAATTTACTATTCATTT
>WOGP01010517.1:0-10290 GCA_015342065.1 Leptinotarsa undecemlineata
ATATATAATCACTTTCTAGGTAAATTTTCGTCCGGAACATGTTTCTAAATTATTTTGTCATACTCGTGAAAAATATTGGTCAAAATCTTATTAGATTGGTAAGTGAAATGTGATGAATGTGATGATGAAAAAATATAGAATGCCGCACAAATTATAATAATAACATGAATACCATTCCAAAATATTCAAATTTATTTTGTTCCCCGACTCAAAATTAGTAAAATTCACTGAAAATAAAACACTGATCTTCATTTCAATGAAAGATATTGATATTCCAATTTTCAGTTCATTCTTTGAACATCATTCATTTATATACTCAACAAAAAGTGCAATATACTATTCTAATAAATATTCCAAACAATCACAGTTTAACTAATTTGTACACAGTTTACGCTACTACAGAAATATTTAATTCACGAAGTAAACGGTGAAATTTATTTCACAAGAGAGAGGAATGCACTGCAACCTTGCATTGCGGTAGTAAATCCTAACTGCAAATATTCCTCTTCCGCAAAGTACTGAGTGAACGTAAAAACTAATCGGGTTAGTGTATTTTGAGAATGTGTTCATACTGATGGTGTGACGATAACAAACGATATTGTTGATAGACCAAGTCGACCTTACAATTTTCGAAAACACTTTGCTTTCGTGAAACAATAATTTCATTATTACAAGTGAAAACTGTATACAAAAATCAAATAAAATTCACGGTCCTGCAAAAAAAATTACAGAAGATACATAGATAGAACTTCGGTACCCAACAACATCACGCGGTCAGAATTGTCATAACACGTGTAAAAATTATCTTATTTTATTCTTGAAAGATATGAGTTTTCACAACCTATCAATATGTTTTGTTGATATTGCAAGCTTTAAAATACATGAACTGAAATGCATAAAAAGTAGTTTCTTGAAGACTTCTCTTATAGCACTTTTGCAACATATTTGTGCAATACTAAGCAATTTTTCGTGCTTCATAAAACTCATATCAGACCATTTTTTGGAGTATTGTTCTAATGTATGAAGCTCCGCCCCTAAGCATACCCTGAAGCTGCTGGATTCTAGCCAGAAAAGAGACATCTGTATCATTGGTGACGCGAACATCACTTGTGACATTGATAGTCTGGAACGCCGAAGATAGGTTAGGGAGTTGTCTCTCTTCTATAGATTAATTTCGCAGAAAGTGGTCCAGTGACACATTTGACTCCACCAAGAGCGATATACATATCAGAAATACGCAACGGACTGTGACCTTTCATCGTTTTGAGGTTCACCTCATTAGACTTCGAACTTCACTGTTCGAAAACTCTTTCATTCGAAAAACTGCGTTTATGTGGAATAAACTTCCTGAGAACGTTTTTTCAAACTGATTTAATCTTCATCGATTCAAATCCAATATGAATGGCTTAGAGCGCCTTATAGATTTTTTCTCTAATGCTTGTGTTTTCTCCTGAATAGAAATTCTTATAAAATACAATTTTATAAGAGTTTTCTGGTAGATCTAAGTAAGCGTTATAAAATATAATGCAGCCTAAAACGATAAAGATAAAGTGAAAAAGTGTTGAAAATGTTTTATTAAAGGAGCAAGAAGTAGTTTTCTATCGGACACAATTAGGAAAATATAATAGATATTTCATCAATTAAAAACTAGCAAATATAAATATGGAAGCCATTTTTATTTAACATAGATTTTTCACCTATAAAACTGTTGAAGACATTGTGCTTGAAAGATTGATATTTTCACTGCGAATGGAATTCAATTGACAAATATTATAGCCTATTATTAGCAAAATTCAAGCGCGTCTCCCATTCATTAATGTTTTTGGAAAAATTATTGACTATACAAAAAGTCACTCTGTTGACGTATTCATTTCCTTGTCGTAACATAATTCAGTTTGTTTCAAATAATATGATCTCATAATATCTAAAATGGTATTGCTAATATCAGTGACATATGTAGAAATTGTTATGATTTTTCTGTTCAATTGCTAATAGAGAAATGAAAAATGCCAAACCATAGAGAAATATCTGAGACAAAGTGACCATGCTGAATAGGATTTTTTCGAATGTTATTCAGAATGTGGTTGTAGTATTTTCGAAAATAATATATTACAGAAATAATAATCTACTAAAATAAAATCACCAACAGAATGAAATATATAGAAATGATTTCAAAACCCGTGATATTGTTCGAAATGCGAATACACATACCTAGAGTACGAAGACAAGCGATTCCCTAAGAATTCCAAAACATTCTAACTTTTTTTTTGAAAGACCTTCATATTTCATAGGGATGAAATTTCACAATCGGCTTCCAGTTAATATCCAAAGTGAACAAAAACTCACAAAATTCAAGCTAATGAACCAGAAAACATTGGACAATGGAGAATGTTCCTCAACGGAAGTGTGAATATAATATACCGATCTATAAAAAGTATGCAGTTTCACGGAGCAACTATAGGATTGTATTCGAAAAGATTGTCAAAAAATCCACAAAATTTCATTATTGAAACTTTATAAATATGGAATTCGTAAAAAATATCTCGACTTGTTCAATTGATACTTAAAAAGGGTGATATTTTAAAAAAGGGTAGCAAAATAATAGAGCGATTTTCCAGAGAATAAATTAGTTCTGGACGATGCAATTTTCGAAATCAATAACAGCATAGAGACCCACCGCAAAACATAATAATGGACAGTAAAAAAATTATTTGCAACACTTGAGTGAACTTCTGGGCATATCTGACCAGTCGGACTGGTCAGATAGACAACTTGTGATGCACTGTTTAAAATGAATATTTTGGAATGTTTGGAATGAATAATAAATATTACTAGGGTACTATCCCAAAACCAAGCCGTTATTTTTAATACCTAGATACGTGTTTGAAGTGTGGTAGGTACTGTGATAGCGAAAAATGACGTGATATATTTTTTGAATATAAAGTTTGTGACGTTCAACTTGTTAGGTTTAGTTTGTGAAATTACTATGGATCTTCAGCAAGTAACGGCCAAATCAATCAGAAATTGTTAGGTAGCTTCCGGCAGACTCACCGGGTACGTAGATGAGATTATATATTCCTTTATCTCGCAATAGCATGCAGCACGGTATCATGATTGCATGCAACGCTACGAATTAATTAGTAAAGCTAATAAGATTCATGTTCGGTAACTCCATATTGGATTTGACACGATTCTGAAAATAAAATACTCGGTAGAGTTGTTTATTTCATTGCGAGCTTCATTTCCAGACCTTAATTATTTGCATACCAGAATTTCGCATTTTGAGATATGTGGTTATCGACTTTTGATCGTAAGCAGTCAATTAAAAAAACACTTAAGACAATGTTCAATTGAATGCCACAACTCAAACATTTTAATGGATTCATTAATTGTACACAGATTATAGTCTTCAAATTTCCAGTTGCATTTTTCTATCATAAGAATGGAAAATCCTTTTTTTTATCTCATGTCTATGACTATTCTTTCCTCTTCTTTTCTATATACTATTTTAAATTTTGGAACAACATCAACAAAAGAGTCCTAGAGCAAGCAAAGTAAACAATTAATTGAATGAATTGAAACTATTTTTGAAGCAAGGCCAGGAAAGTTACGACTAATATGAAATTTATGATTACCAAGAATTACCGAAGATTTTACATGGAAAAAAGTATATCCATTAGTTGATAAAAAAGCTAAAGACTTAAGAGTTGAATAAATATGGTAGAGAGTTCCAAAAATCGGATTGAGTACTGTCCAAAAATGAGAGTACAATGTGGAAAATGTTAGAAATCACATGTTAAAAGTTAGATCTCGTTAATCCTTAGCTCGCACAAGTTTCGACTTCTGAGGGTTGTCGTTCATAGGGGTGCGACAGCTGATTAACGAAAAAACAGATTTAAATCAGATATTCAACAGATTTAAGTACTCACAAGTTTATTCTGCATTACTTTTTGATAAGCTCTTTAGTTACGAGTAAATGAAATTCCGTGGTATCAAACTATTCCTTGAAACTGAGTCCATCATGAAGAACAAAGATAAAGCTGGGTTTTTCTTCAACACATTCTCTATTCAACATAAACCTACTTGATATAATTCAAAAGATTATGAATGGATAATCGGAAAGCAACAAACAATATTTTCATCTAATTCATGCAAATGAATACTTTTCAAACAATTATATAAAGACATTTCAAAGGTACAAATAGATTTGATAAATTATCATGTTTTTACATATTGTCATATAATGAGCGATCCACCCGTTTATCGAGCTGAATGAAGTTTTCAATAAAATTATAGATGATTTTTCTCAGTGATTATCATCGTTAAATCGAAATTATGACTCAAATTCAGAATTTAGAGTTTGATGAAAGTCGAAATTTCAACCATAATCGAAGTCGAAATTTCAAGTTAAAAGTCATAATTTCGAGTTTCAAGTCGCTACTCCAAAGCCGCCATCTATGGTATCGACGGAGAACTCACTCCTTGAATACCAAAAATAAACGAGGCTTCCCAAGGGGGTCAGTTGCAAACTCAAGCTTCGAAATCAATCGTCGACGAGACTCGTCATATGTCTATCACTACAGCTTCCACCGCAAGGCAACTAGTTGTAAGTGTCGCTAGGCTGAACTACAAATACATTGCTGGAATCAAAGGACAAGCCTACTGGTTCGATCCCATAGGTGGCGTTGAATTTGAAATTTCGGAATTAAATTTAAAGTTTCAAATTTTGAAGTCGTAATTTTTGAAAAACAAATCATAATGAAAAGTGGGCCTTCTGCGCTTCCGTAGATTCACATAAGGTGTGTCCAGTGTCCATAAAAAATATTGAGTGTTTTTTGCTGGAGTATCATTAAGATATCGAGGCAAGTTCATTTAAAAACTGGTTAACATGACAACTGATAGTTACCATATTCAACAATTGTCAAGGTTTCCTGGAGTTTCAAACAAAATGATTCACTTTTCAAAAAGACATATGAAAAAACAGCTTCTCCACACAGTAAAATGTTTCGATAGACACCTTTAAAAACATCAATTAGCTATTTCTCTGTGAATTTCACCTCTAGCTGAAAATAGCTAATTTAGAGTTAGAATTCAGAGAACTGTCATGCTTCGGTACCCTTTTATGGAGAAACGAATTATTTTTATATAATGGTCATTCACCATTTATTCATGTAAAATGCAACTTCAGCCAAGGAAGCGGCTGGACTAAGAACTTAAGGACCCAGTGACATCTACGGCCTGATGACCTCGACAATTGCGAAATCAGCCAAACGGCAAACCCATGCTCAATCCCTAAAGAAATGGGAAGGAATCAAAGAATGTAGTCTTGCCAGGATCACCCTGGACGACTCTGGCAAGCTGGCGCCGAAGAAATGACTGGCGATGACCACGAAAAACCTACGCTTAACAGTTAGATTTCTGACTGGCCACTGTCAACTAAAGAAACACCTCCAAATTATGGGGCAAGTGGACACACCTCTATGCAGGATGTGTAAATAGGAAGATGAAATTGTCAGGCATGTCTTATGTGAGTGTCCCGAGTTAACGTGTCAATAAGAAAGTGTATGTTCGGCGAGTCTTGGCCCTACACCTGCCGATATATAGGAAATGTCTCCTAGTGACCTGTCCACCTTCCTGGAAAGAACAGGATAAACGATGGCCTATGAGGAAAACTCCTCGGAAGGATGTGGTCTAAGTGATGTTGGCCTACAATCATTCTACCCACTCTACAGATACAGATACAGAACAACTTCATGAAAATGATGTTAATAATGAAAGGCATTGCTTTTCAGGTGCAGAAAAAACTATAGAATTATATTCACGATTGAGTCTTCAACATCAATGATTTAATAAATAGAGAGAGTTGTATTGTCAACGTAACACGTGATTAACAAACTATGAAAATTTATCCGATTCACGAATGATAACGAATATTGATGAAAAGAATAATTCAATTATTCCAAAAACTCTGACCATGCATTCATATCAAAAACACTTCATTACGCGCCAATCTAAAATTTAAACAAGCTTCCGACATTGCCACAACGTTTATCAAATTGGGGTGAAAACCACAATATACGAATTTTTGAACTTTCGCGGAAAGCTTTTAATCAAACTGTTTCGTTTGATCTCTGTAGTGGATTCAGCGTTTGCATATACTGAATCAGTTCAGCGCGTGATTTCTTTTGTGCGGTTCAGGCAGAGGTGCACGTTGCATATTCATGTATCGTTTTTTTATTTTGGGAAAAACTTTTTGAATTTTCATCGGTTCGATTCCGAAGTAACATTTCAAAATTACATTTCACACAATCAGGAGGCGAGTGTTTCATTGAATGAATTTCAATTTTTTTTTATTGAGAATGTCAACAAAATGAACGTATGGAGAAGAGATAATCAGATAGCTGGTCTTCATGAAAATATCTGATCTTCATAAAATGTAAAAATAGATTTCAAATTATGATCTGATGCCTAAATTACTTCGTGAACAAATAAATTCAGGCTGAGTTGGATGAAAAAAAATTAGAAATGGTAACGGGTCATCATATTCATTACAGGACATCTACAAAAATGTCTGCTCCCGTAACTAACCAAGAAAACATATTTTGTGATGATCCATACTGAAAAAGCTTAGGATCAGAGACAAATAACGAAAACTGATTATTTACTACGGGAAATGCAATTAACCACTTCAGATTTGTTGAACGTTTGCCAACTACTCAAGAAAAGTGAAATTGCAACGTGGTTCATTCCTACGAAATTATTCTTTAACGATACAATGATAAAGGAAGATTTATTAGCCATTTCCAACATTCATGAAGGAAATTTAAAAAAATATGTCGTTGATGAGAGGAATTGAAATCCCTTGAAATAATATGGATTCAAGACAAAGATAACGTTGTTCGAAATAACGCAAATCATGAATTAATAAATCTGAATAATCATTTTTTTAAATTATTATCTAACATTAATAATATTAACAGCAGAATAAAACCTTCAACAATTTTTTTTGTAGAAGATTAAGAGTCGCTCAGAAACTTTTCATTAACATTTTTTATATGGTTTTAATTGAGTGAATCGAAATATTTTATATTTTTTGTTTTATTTTGTTTTAGTTTTGTATAGTTTTTCAGATTTTTCAGCAGTATATTTCCAACTCGCTAATATATTGAATTCAAGGTGAGTAGTTTCAGAAAAATATTGTAAACGTCAGTGGACACCTATATTTTTACAAGGTCTTTCAACAGGGACTTCCGAACTTTGCAGACCACAACTTGGCGAATTTTGCGTCGTAATTTGAGCATGCATCCCTACAAAATTGAACTAACCCAGGAACTGATGGTATAAACGACCATATACAACGACGTGTGTTGGCTGAATGGGATCTGTAGCAGCAGTAAGCAACTGACCCCAATTCTCATCGAAAAATCATCTTCAGCGATGAATGGATACGTGAACAAACAAAATTGTCGAACTTGGAACGTAGCCAATCCCTATGAGATCCAAAGGCGTCCAATGTCTCCCGAAAAAGACGCTGGTTGATGTGGGTTTTGGGCTGGCAGCCTTGGTCCATATTTCTTTAAGAACGACGTTCGCCAGACCATCACTGTCAATGGCGGGTACCAAAGGTCGATGATTACCAACTGTTTTGGCTCGAATTGTCCCATGTGCCACACAGCTCATGACACATTGGATATTCTGCACGAGCAATTTGAGGACACAGTCATTTCACGTGTAAAAGATGTGAACTGGCCACCGAAATGGTGCTTATATTTTCAACTAATAACAAATTATGAAAAAATCCATCATTCACTTGGTGAAATATATTCTCTACACAGGCAATTCACAATAAATTTGAATCGCTGGATATTAAATCAATTTGGAAAAAATGTGCTTATGAAGTTCATTCCACATAAATGCAGTCTCAATTAAAGAGTTCTTAAAAAGTTCGACGTGTGCTGAGTTGAACCTCAAAATGATGAGCATCCACAGTCCGTCGCGTAATTCTGATATGTATCTCTCCGGCTGTTATTGTGAGATTTTACTAAATATTTCACAAAACCGCACGTGTTCCACTATATAAAAGCTCACGATGCACTGTTTGGAACCTTTGGTATAGTAATGGATATTACTGGAGTTTAGTTTCATCTTCTTCTTGAAGATGATCACTTGGTGATCGAAACACGTGTCAAGGTGTTTAAATAACGGTTTGGTGATGGGAAAAAACCCTAGTAATAATCATACAATAGCTTCTCCAAACGTATTCAATATGAGTGTTGCGGTTCTGTGAAATGTTAACTGTTAAGTGAAAATCTGACAACCTTGATCACTTCGTCACAAATTTCATCAAGTATCAGATAGTGGAAGGTGAAAATATTCAAAATATTCAATATAAAATGGTGCTGTCCTTCATAACAAATGACTTTCGTTCAATAATTCCCTTTCACTTTAAGCATAATGTTGGTTGTTTGAAAAAAATTATTGTTTTTATGCATCAATAATGAAAGCAATATATTTGTTGTCAATGAATACGTGAGATAGCGGTAAATTTTGTAATCACCCAACAGCATAAATCCACCCTTTCTGTGGAATAAAAGTTTCTAACTTCCAGACAACCTCATTTAAATCTTCGACTTCCGCCACAGGAGACCGAATGGGTATCCTATATAAGGATCTTGAAGTTTCAATCCACAATCCCTTTGCGGCGTCAGGGTGCATATTGTCTGCCAACTTTCAAATACAGTGAAACTTTTTATCTAGATCAACTTTATTGATGTTTCCGCGGAGAAGTTTATCAGTATCGATATTAGTTATTTTTGTGAATCGTTTCAACTTTGAGAAGTAACTGGTTTCTAGTTCTCCTAATAGCTCAAGAGGTTTGTTTTGCCGGTTAGGGTTATGAAAGTTTCGAATTCTGAAGTTCGGACTTTCTTGATAACATCTTGAAATGTAATATTATTTGTGATGAAGTTATGAAACCTTTATTACTTTTCTTCCTCATGTTGAGACCATTCATGTGAGAGATAGTATAAAGCAAGGCAATATAATTGAGTATATTACTTGAATTTTTCACTATTGCTTTTCTGATAAAAGGCGATGGATCGGATGTTTTTTTGGAAACTCCAAATGTCGTTTTCGTGAAATAGATAAAATGAAGTTGGTCTTTAAGATATCAGTCAAGAAAAACAGGAAAATTTTCAGCACTGAAAAGTATACTTTGGGCTACATGAAGTTGAAATATTATAGTTCAATAGTTTCTTGTTGGTTTTGAGGTATTCAACATCCATAATTTGTAAACAAACTTTAGAAAGTTATCCAATAGTATAAACCAAATATAAAATTTTAAATTTTTGATTTTAATTAATCACTAAAGATTTTTGATGTGCTTTGCATTGTGCAAGTAACTTTTTGGAGTAAACTTTTCAGTTTTTCCTTCATTACACATGAAGAAAACATCAAAAACATATGCGTTTATCTGAAAAGTTGATGTAGAAGTGAGTAGAATATGTTTATTTTCATTTCACTCACATTTTCAGTAACCCTAGTCACAATTCTTCATTTTTGAAGTCAAAATATTCATGAGAAATGCTCCAAGAGGGTTATTTTTATCCTTCCTGTGAAGTGAAGGAAGTTATATCCATTAGTACAAATTCATTTTACGTTATAAAACTGGAAGTGATACTGAACAGAAATCTTAAAAATTTTATCAAAGAACTATCTTCGAACCATATATCAAAATTGTTGTCAATGATATTGCATCAAAAATTTTCAATCAGTCTCGATTCAATATCGTTTCAATCCATACACATATCTCAACTCATATGTTCGTCCAACGATCTTCTCACTGTAATTTAGCTACTCCATTACATTTGTTGAGAACATATTTCAGTAAATATCCATTATAATCCACTTCTTGTTGCTGTTTCAATGATTCAAAAAGATACAAACAGTTCATACACAAATATTCATTTATAACATTTCCTCAAAATTCATAACAAAATCATATTAAAGCAAAATATAATATTTGACTTTCGAAATAATATAAAGAAATAATCTTAAAGGGGGTAATTTTTAGGAGACATCAATTGCAGATAAGGCAAGTGTTTCATGGTCAAACATCGGATGACGATAATAGTTTTTGGGAAAGAAAGTTTTTGGCTTTCTACAACTCCATCTCGATACAAAAAAATGTAATACAATGTTTATATGAAAGTAGCTGTTTCAGGAGGACTTTCTTTCAGTTTGGGTCTGAAAGTTACTTCTTTGCATGATCTACACATCCATGTATAGAGT
>WOGP01010518.1:0-10289 GCA_015342065.1 Leptinotarsa undecemlineata
AATTCGGTTTAATAAACGTCTTATTATTATTATTATTATTTGGTAGAAGTAACTATCTTTAATAACAGAAAAATGTTTCGACCTTTCACAGACAGAAGTCAAATGGAAACTGTGGTTATATCTGGAATAGGTAGCTGGGGTCTTATGGAAAGATTGGCTTCGAACGTTTTGCCGATAATATAACAGTGTTGAACAGAGAACTGAGAAACCTGTAACACATTACCACTTGGTAGAGACTGAGCACTATTCATGAATTGAAACTCCTAGGTACGGAGTGCGCCAGGATTCAGTATTGGGCCCTATTTGATTTTTATTAAATGTCAAAGATACATTGGACTCAAGGCAATTCGACACACATTTTACAGGTCGATGTCTGATTATCGAATTTGTCGAATTAAAAGGTAATTAATGCCTGAGATCCTCCATAATCTGAAGTTTTTGGAATAAGAGTACCTTGTAATTAATCTGAAAAATTAGGCATCAAGAATAACAGTGTGAATAACAGGTGTCGTGTACGAGTTGAAAATGTATGTACAATCAACAGTAATGCGCGTATCGAATTACAGGTGGCGGTGCATTAGACTGGGTCCGGATTACTGCGGGTTCACTATATTTCCAATTTCAATATATCTAAGAAGTTCACGTTTTTTACAGATGATACCACTATATTTTGAAACATTATTGATGGAACTTTTTTACGCAATGACATACAACATGATCTTGTAATAATAAGAACCTGGTTTGATATTAATCTTCTCGTACTCAATATTCACGAATTTGTTCACCTTCAGATGTGAATTGAAGACCGTAATGCTTGATTCACCAGATATAAACACGTCGTTCTGTATAAAATTTTTAGGTTTTCATATTGATAATAACTTGAAATTCAATGAATGTATAAAAAACTGTCTAAAAAATTACCTTCTGGATGCTATACCAGTCGGATCATAAATGAAAAAACAGGTTTTTCAGCTGCTAAATCTGCTAATCATGGAATAATCACATATAGGTTTTGCAATTGCCTTCTGGGATGCAAGCAATGAAAATTTATTATAGATGGTCCAGGTTGATCAAAAAAGCCATAAGGCTTCTCTGCAGGATCGAGTGAACTCTATTTTCATTTTTGAAACATCTTGCTTGATACACACGTGCCGTGATTCCTTTGAAGAATCGTCATCATCTTACAATATTCGATCTTCCCAACATTTGACTCTAATATTGAAAGTAGTCTTGTTGTGTGTTGTCTGTAGTGTTGAGTTTTCATACTTTAGGATCATCCTTCGCATGAATTTGTTCTAGCTGATTTCTCCATTCGGAGAAATCATTGCTGAGGCCCAATTAATACACGTAATGTAACAAAATACGGTGTGTGAAAGCCAAATGGAATATATTCATTATTTCGGTTATATTTTATCGAATTTCGGTAACCACATGATTTTAATTTATTTCACCTCAATTGTTGCAATAATCTTGAAAGCGGTGAAATTTTTGAATAGAGAATGAAGAAACCTTTCAAACGATATTACATGCCTATACTTCCCGTTCAAAAAAATTGGGGATTGTACCTGTCATTTGATGGGAGTTGAAGGTAGGGAATAGCATTTTACCGTTGAAGTATGTCAAACTATTATTTAAATTTGACGTGTTTTGGGATTTTGTTAAAATATTTACCGTAACCGAAATGATGAATTCGTTCCATTTGGCTTCTACACATGGTATGTATATGTGTGTGTGTGTTAATTTACATTTGATGATTTTACTAACGTTTTTTTTTTCTAATAGATAAGTTTATGTGTAAAGACGACATTTGTTTCCTTAGAGATTTTATATTATTTTCACTTCCTAGTGAAAATTTTCTGAGGAATGTTAATGTTTGGATTACATATGGGAAAACATAAGTCCATATTCTTTGATATCTGCATTGTATTTTGAAATTTATAGATGATACAAAATAGATTTCTTGTTTCATGAAGAAACCATTTGAAACACTTTTTTCTGAAATGATCAACAGAAATAAAATTAGTTTTGAAGGCAGCTTGCAAGTAATTGATGAACAAGCAAGGGGTAAGATTGGAAAAATTCATCATTCAAACATACTTGCTCGAGAGCCTTAATCTATTAAACATCAGATTGAATCAAATTCTTGAAGAAATCTTTAAAGATATTTCAAATCCCTTTACAAAACAACCCCAATCTCCCAATTGCCCGTACTATGTTGTGAGAGTACACGAAAACCCAGATTGAATTCATATTCAAATTAGTCCCGCAATTTAACAAAAACCATCCCGATTCGCAGCTGTTACCGACCATTTGTGAGGACTTCCGTGTCCTTAGAGTTTGTGTAAAGATTTTCAGCACGAACGGAAGAATACCTTGTATTTCCCCCGAACGAAAAACGAATTCAATTTCCTAAAAGCTTTCTGAATGGAAAAGGTTGGCAGAATGTATGAGAGGAATAACAATTTCTCACGACATTATCCAGAACTTGATAGAATGAGATGGGTTTTTGGTTGAAATACGTCCGGGTCTTCCAAATTTCAAATTATGAATAATTATTATTTCTTTGAATCGAAAATCAGTAGATAAGTATAACATTCATCATCAAATCATACCATCCTTATGTGGACGCTTATGTTTATAATATACATACATTTATGAAAAACTACCGAACTGATAATTTTTTATGAATGTCATTAGTATATGAGCAGGTATGGACTCTAGTTTCCAATATACAGTGCATATCTTTAATGTGCTTCTCCCCTTTTATTTTTTGAACGGGTCAATTAAAAAAAATGAAATTTGGGATAATTAAATCATTGCATGAATACTTTATTTTGAAGTGAAATTGACAGATGAAACTTTCACGATGGCGACTGGGCGCCATCTGAGAAAATAATTAAATGGAAAGGGGAGGTCTTGTGACACATCTTTTTGAAGCTCGTAAGGAAGAACATGTTTCACATAATCTTTATCGGAACGATTTCTCAAGCTGCAATCGATCCTTCCAAGTGATGGAGATATTCATAAAGAGATCGATACGACTCTTGCTTCATGAAGCTCTTCCACTAAAGATAACCAGAACCACGAGGACTGCGGCTCATATTTGGAGGGCAAGAATGACCTAAGTCCCTTGACCACACTGAAAAAGAAAAAGATGGATCAATTGTCAATTATTCGATTTTTCAAGTCATTCAGAACCTTCAGATGACCCAACGAATAGAAATACAGAGGATTCAAATCAGGACTGAAAGATGGACAATTTTGAGATTCTGCACGTTCAATCCAGCGATTAGAGTGGGTGATATCGATATGCTGACGAGCAAAAACACTGAAATGAGCTGGAGCCCCGTCGTGCATAAACCACATGCTGCCTCTTGAAAATACCGGCACTTCTTCTAACAAAATGGGTGAATGATCTAGCAAAAAGTTCGTGTAAGATAGGGATAGGGTGGATAGATAGAAAAATGAATTATAGTAATTTAGTTGAACTAATAGAACATTATGCCAATTCTTCACACCAATTCCACTGAAGTTCATTGTAACAGAACGTCTATCTGAATATTATTTGATGTCGTTTCATCATGTGGTAACATCGCGGATAACATACAGTTCCATGAGTCATGCATTATTTTTGTAGATGAATCCCTATTGAATCGAAGGTTTGGTCCTGGGATTTGTTAATTGTCGAAGCGAAATTGAATTTATTTGAACGAAATTGTCGAATTGGAAGGAATTAGCGGTATTCCAGCAATATGAGCTAAATGACCAACCAGTGATAATGGTCGCCACCCTCCAATTGTTCTACAATTCTTTTATAATAAGGCTCGTACCAATCAACTTCTAAAATGAATTCAATTTTTCAAAGGTATGATGGTTGTTTTTGTTTTGGTTTTGAGCTAATGAGGTGAAAGGATTATGTTAATTTATAAGTGTTAGATTTATAATTTTTGACCTGTATGGAGATTTTTTGTATAGTTATGTAGGCAGTGGAAGGGCAAGTTTTTTATCGCTATGCGTAGACCTTTCTGAATGGCTTTCAAACTTTTATTTATATTTGTAAAGTAAGCACACAAGCTCTAGAATGCATGTTTCAAATATTGTTTATATCGTCGGTCGGTAGCCGTTCGGTTAGACGTTTAACTTTTTCTAAATTTGAGTGGACAGACCAAGTCAAAGATACGATCTTTATTACGCCGTAGTTATCATACGCAAACAAGGTTAATGCTCCATATATATCAAGTTTTGCCATATCATTAATATATATCAAGAATTGAATTGGGCCCAGGACTGACACCTGAGGAACTCCGCGTACAATTTTTTCACTATCAGAAGTGTTGTTGCTCAATGTTATTTTTTTGACTTCTACCAGTAATATAACATCTGAACCATTCTAAGGCTGTTCCCCGGATTCCATAATGGAGGAGTTTTCCAGCAGGATGTTCCACGCAATCAAAAGCCTTAGAAAGGTCCAGAAATACTGCCACCGTCACTTCTTCATTTTTAAGGGTTGTGTAGACATTTTCAAAGAAATAAAAGATGACGCCATTTGTGTTTTTTTCTATCGGAAGCCAAACTGTACGGAAGCTATAATTTTATGTTTTTTCAAGAAACGTTACTTTTGACTAGTTTTTCAATGATTTTTGATAACGATGATAAAATTGAGATCGGTATAAAATTGCTAGGGTCATCAATAGCACCTCCTTTGTGAAGCGGTATCACTTTTGCTGATTTCAAACTAGAAGGTAGCACACCAGTGGTAAACGACGAGTTTATAGCTATTACTAAAGCTTGAAGAGCTCCATCAGGCAATTGTAAAACAACTTTGTTGATAAGTTGTCTTCACTATCAGAATTTTTGTTTTTTATTTCTTTTATTACTAACTTCAGCTTACTCACGAAATTCATAGAAGAGCTTACCTTATTAAAAGTTTGAAGCGTGTCAACTGTTGAAATATCGTTGGTTAATTTTGAGACTATTGAACAATAATCATTTCATTGATTTGGGGTATATCTCTATTTCGGGATGGTTCTGTTCCTTATTTTCTCCCAAGTTATTTACTATTAGGCACATTTTTTTTTGTTATAAAGTCTATTCTTATAATAGTGATCTTTGGATAGTTTGATAGGTTGTCTGTGGATACGACAAAATTTATAGAAGTGTAACATAAAGAATATATTGTCACTGTGGAATTTTCCAATGGGTATGTAGGCACTGTATTTCAAGTTCTTTAGTAATCCAAAGTTTGGATTTTTTCCGTTTCATCAAGCGCAGGCCTTGCTAAATTTTTCACAGACAAGTTCCTGAAATTTATTCACTGGATCTGCTGCCCCATGTATAAAATTTCAATCTGTGGTCTGACAAACAATATATACTTGCAAATCATTTTATTATTAACTGTGATACATATGCATCATTGGACAATTTTAATTTGTTCTCGTATCATCTTTACGGAAAGTAAATTTCTGACAATCTTCGTTTTCATGACGTTTTCTTGCTACTTTCATACCCAGCAATGCCTTTTGCATATAAATGAATATTAACTTTGTGGAGTTTACTATTTTTATCCCCAAATACTGGAATCGATATTCATATTTTCATCCTAGTCTAGAAACCGCATCCGTTCAACAGGACTTGGCTTAATACATTTCCTAAACCATAAGTTGCCTGTAACTTTATATAAATAGTGAATTTGTATACGGATTTCGTATTCAAATATTTACCATAAATTCTCAATAGCGTCAGGGTAGTTATCCTCTGAAAAATATTGCAACATAACTCTGGAGCAAGAATGGCGTCAGATGGAAAACAAATTTAGGGCAAAAAATGTGTAGCTGTCAGGTATTCATGCTATGCTATGCATTGCAGGTTAACAAAAAACATCCGGGAGATTCAAGTTATTTATGCACCGGGACCATTCTAAAAATCTGACTGCATTCTGAACAATGCCAGATCACCGTTGAGAGTTCGGAGTGGATTTTACATAGGAGTGGATGAAATTTATATGAGAGAGATGTCAAACAGCTGATTTTTGTTGCTAGTACAGAAGTCATGATTGCATTTCTGCGACAATTTCTTTTGTGGAGTATTTATTTTTTTATATTCCTCTCGAACACAAGCACATTTCCAAATCAGAGACCTCCAACGAAATTGCTACTTATTATCAATTACTGATATGTAGCAATATCAAAGGGTAGGTATCTTTCATCTGAGAGCTAATCAATAATAATGATTTATCTCTCTTTTAAAGAAACTTTCACAGGAAGTGTTCAAGTGATTTGGCACGTTTGATTCCACCAAAAGCGGTACATATAAGAAATACGCGATGGACTGCGGCTGCGGCTATGTGAAATAAACTTCCTGAGACATTTTTCCAAATGAATTTGATTTCCAGCGATTCAAATCCAATGTGAATCGCTACTTCCGCACAGGCATCGCTATTAGAGTGCCATAAGCATTTTTCTGTAGTGCCCCTGTTTTGTCGTTGAAAGAATCAATTTTTTAACAAAAACATCCTAGATATCCTGCCCAAAATGCAAAGAAAACTTCCAATCATGGAAGTAAAAATAAAATGGACTCGGTTATTTATTCAATTAGGTGAAGTCATTGTCATAACAAAATCGTAATAATTTTTTAATATTCACCAATACTAGCCGAAACTTCATCGACAACGAGTACCACTCAGTAATTCAATTGAAATGAAATGAAAATTGACATCAAACTTTCCAGAACTAGTACAATTTGCTTCAGAAATAGTTTTGTGTTTACAAATAATTCTGGATAATTCGTTGCAACTGCACACATGGCAACGCAATTGCTGGAATTTCTGTGTGATCGATCTTTACTGTTTACAAATTTCACTAATTCATGTTGACATTATTGTTCGTGTAAGATATTTATTGAAATACTGATTTTCTAATTATATTTGGATTATATATACTGTAAGGATGAATGAGAGTAATAATGGTACACACCTGTAGGGTTTGTTGGCAAACCAATTACTCTACCCAAAATTTGAGCTTTCATAGGTGAGTGGTAGATTCAATTTCATGAAATTTTTTTCAGCAGCTTGACAGCACTGACTATGATTTTATATCATTTTTAGTAACATGTGGATTCGTTTTCCGATGACATTCCAGGAAAGCTTCCCAAATTTCTGCCAATGCAGTTATTAGTTGATTGCTCAAACCATCAACACCGACATCAAAACTAGGCAAGGTAACTTGGGTGTCACACCAATAGATGGTTCCACTTATACCTGACTTGCTTTTACGCAGTTATTTTCATCAAGTACTGTTCATGGTTTTTGACATTTTTCTTCAATCAAGGGCCGCTTACCCGATACTGACGATGCCCAACAGGCTAAAACAGCCGTTACCGGTGGCTCTTTAACTGAATTCAAATTGAAAATGATCTTCTTCGTTCGAATTTCATGAAATTATTTTACAGCAGCTTGACTGTATTAACCTTTTTTGATTTTATATCATTTCTAGAAACATGTGGATTAGTTTTCCGATGACATGCAAGGAAAGCTACCAAATTTGTACCAATGCAGTTGGTCAAACTACTAACTACTGACATAAAAACTTGGCAAGCTAACTTGAATGTCACACTAATATAGATGTTTACGAGTGCATATATGTTGTTTCCTATTTTCCGCAAATAAGTGTTGCCCATCTTTACATTTAGCTGGACCGCGCTGATATGGTCAATAACCAGAAACCTCAAGAAATGTGTTTCTTTGAAGGAAGAAGGTTTGATTCTGTGCCCATTGGTATCACTAATGGAGCTGTCGACAGGCCGAGGGTCATCTAATTGTAGACTTTTGACACTACCGGTAATAAAGGGGTCTACCGTGATGGACGTCTCAATATCAGCTGCTCTTATGACACTTCATAGATCATAAATCAACTAAAGATTTCGGCCCTGAGTTTACGGAAAAGAAGGATGTCGACTAAACCACCGCAATCGAAAGCGAGAGCTTATCAGTCCTCCAACTTCTGAACTTGTTAACAAATCTGAAGGTTACAAATCAGATGAGGCAGGATTGAATCCAATTTATTGTCATGTGAAGTTGATTAACATATGCCATCACATGAGAAAGTTGCTACAGTCAATAAGTTGGGAATCTTGCACATTGATCATCCGACAAACTATTCATCATGCCAGTATAGGTGCCGTGAAGGATAGTTTGTGATATGGTCCACAGGTATGATTCTAGAGTGTCATATTTCGTCCTAGATGATTCCAGGATACCCGATAGAACCAAAAAAGCGTTCTTGGTTCGTAGGTGCAGTTGATACCTTGAACACCCCAATCGAATCATCTTGTCCTCGGAGGTCCTTGAAAACATCTTCAAATTTGATGAACATTTATAAATGCTTTTCTATATCATTTGAAATTAGAAACCTTCTGAAGGGGAGACAAAATTATTTATATTGTTTTATGTATGATATTCACAGTTTTCTTATCAAAATAATATTGATTGTAGTCAAATGTACAATAATCTCTAGATACCAGTTCCACGCTGTAGTTGTTATAGTAGAGAAAATTGATATGCTTGGGTTTTGATGGCTTGATGGCAAAGAAGTGTTTTCAAAACCATGTTAACGAAATTTCCCAGTTCCATTCGTGCATTAACTGGATGTGATACTTTATTCGCTTTTTATAATTAATATAAAATTATTGGTATGAAATCTCCGATAATTATCTGAAAGTAACGTGCATTAGTGTCAGTATGATGATGAACCAAGTGAATAAGTCGTTTTAATGCAGTTTTATTTGTAACCTAACAATGTATGGTGCTGAAACTGCCAAAAAAATGATTGAACTGAACTAATTGGAAAACAAAAGTTCTTTATCATCAGCTTCAAAGAACAAGAGCGTGAAACGTTTCCAGAGATACTCCGAATTAGGAATTTTATCTTGATTAATGAAACTAGGTGGTAGGTAGATAGAGTTTAAAATAAAGACCATTTGCTATTTCAATATTCACCTGTAAATGAACGTATGATCATTTCATTAATGAAATTCATTTCCTGTCGAGTACTCACCTGCTGATTTCATTATATAGGATTGAATTATGAATTTGATATATGGATATTACTGGAGTTTTTTCCAAACACCGAATCGTTATTTTTAACACCTTGGCACGTGTTTCGATTACCAAGTGATCATCTTCAAGAGAAAGATAAAAAATTTTCTTGAAGATGATTAGTTGGTTATCGAAACACGTGTCGTGAGAGTTGATGAGACAAAGTTGAAGAAGAATCGTCAGAGAGAACGACTGAAGTCGTTACGCAATATTTCATATACGAAGATATCTGCAGGTTTCTAAAACCATCCTATGTAGGGGATTATCTGGATTTATTGCTGCGTTATAGTCTGAGTGAGACGTTGGTGATTGTGAAGACGTCGTTGACTGTTTTGGAATTTTGGGCAAATTGCTCACTCAGCACCCGATCAGGGGAATACGTTTTTCATCGCTTTACCACTTCTGTTCTATTTGAGAGGAACCTTTGTGCAAAGGTTCAGGTCCGAATTACATCGACTTGAAGCCGGATTTGCTTCGGAAGCTATTTTGAAGGATCCTATCTTTTTTGAGAAACTGAGTCGAAGTGTCGAGGTCTAGTTGGAGGGGAGGGAGATTTTTTTGTGAGTCGTGCGTGCTGTTTTCTGTCCAAGCTTTATTTGGGAGACAGCCGATCCAAGACCCTACCCCTGGATGATTTGTTGGAAGTTCCAAGATCCAGCTATTCCTGTTCCAGGCCCCCCGTTAGAACCACAAGTCCATCCGGATTCAGATGAGTGTTTGAACACAAGAGAAATATACTCCTATTTTGGTCTATTTATTAGATATATTTTTTTAAAGCCATCACCCTGACATTATAGATCATTATTTTTTTTATTAAATATATATGTTTTGTTTTAAAAAGGGGCCGTCACCCTGAAACTATAGTTCATTTCTATCTTGTCAAGGACGTAAAACTGAGTTGTAGGTATAATTAATATGAATTTGCAAAATATCTGCGGAAAGCAAAGAACTACTAAAAGCATACAATTTTGCATAAGGTAACCACTGCTAATGGATCCATTCGCCGTCGTTCGCTCATAATCTGGTGTCTTCATCAAAGTATTACTTTCCGTATGGTATAATTTTCCCTGCAGTATTTTTTTTTTATTGTATGTAGATAGTTTGAACGTTCAGATTCATATATTAATGCATTAAGTACCGAGAAGAATGAATCAATCTCTAAATTCATTTTTTTAGTTTTGCTATATACACTTTTTTA
>WOGP01010519.1:0-10289 GCA_015342065.1 Leptinotarsa undecemlineata
TGGTTTACAAATTTGAGTTGTTCATCAAAAATGACCCCCAAATCTTTTATGGAGAAAGTGTATTCTAAGTGCTGATCATTTATGTTGTATGATGTATCGAATTTCCTACCAACTCTTGAGAAAGTAATAAAATGGCATTTATTTACATTAAGAAATAAGTTATTTGTAACACACCATTCATAAACTTTATCTAGATCATCTTGAAGGAGAATTTGGTCATTGTATATGACTTTATCGGTCTGAAAAGCTTCAGGTCATCCGCAAACATTAAAAATTCACTGTTCTCAAAACAGCATCCTAAGTCATTCACAAAAATATTGAATAACAGGGGTGAACAATGTCATCCTTGTGGCACTCCAGATATTACTAATATATCACTTGATTTGCATCCTCCAATTTTAACCTGTTTTTAGTTTACATTGTATGTAAAAAGGGGAAAACCCGTGAATAATAAAATAAATATCATTTCTCACCATGACAATAATGTTTTCGATCGATTCAAACCCAACAGAAGTGAATGAATAATAATAATAAACAGCTTTATTTCAGAGTAGATTACAAACTTTTATTGCAAAAGGTCGGTAACATAGAACAAAATGGCGTCAAACAAGAAGATACAGATTGTTTTGTTATAAATATTTTTAAATGAATGTTCCAGTGAGATATGCGTTCAAATCATAGAGCTCTAAGTCTATAAGTTTTTTAGTTCTCCTTTGAAAACTTCAATTTTCTCAGTTCGTTTTAATCTGTTAGGAAGATGGTTGAAAAGCTTGATTGACATATAGTTGGCGCTTTTTTCAGTTACTGTTAGTCTATGAAGGGGATACATATATTCATTTGTTCTAGTGGGATACTTATGAGCAGGTATATTCTCAGTGAAGAGGTGTGGATTTTCATAAATGAACATTAGGCATTCATAGATATAAATCGCGTAGATTGTCATTATATTGGTGGATTTGAATACTGTTCTGCAAGTTTGGTTATAATTTAAGTTGTTGATTCCTCTTATTATTCTTTTTTGAAGTATAAAGATTTTTTCGATAATTCAATTGCTACCCCAAAAAATAATTCCGTATCGAGCAACCAATTCGATTTTTGTAAAAATGCTGTAGGTCCTTATATACCCTTGAAATTTTCTATATTGTTATAACTGTTCCATTTAAAAAAGGGTTTTTGATCATGTAACCTTAAAACATCTTGAATATTACTATAATTGTTTATATCAAACAGTTTATTGATCACATTCTTGAACTAATTATAAACAAATGATAATTTGAATAAAACTCACCAATTCCACACCAATTACACCAGCACCAATAACAATAAGTCTTTTGGGAACAGAGGGAAGTTTCAGAGCTCCTGTCGAAGATACAACAGTTTCTTCATCCACCTTAAAGGTTACATTTTCAAAATGCCACTTATACTATTTGGTTCATCTTACCTCAATACCAGGAAATGGGGTCACTTCAGAACCTGTTGCAATAAGAATGTTCTTTGTATTGACAGTTTCTGTGGAACCGTCTTCTTTGGTAGCCGTCACTTGATTGACTCCAGTAATTTTTCCGTGACCTTTAATTAGTGTGATTTTATTCTTTTTGAAAAGCTGGACGATGCCACCTGTTAATGCACTTACAGCTTTTGTCTTTTGTTCCATTAACTTATCTAAATTCAATCGTACATCCGAAGCTGGAAAAAACAGAAAAAATTAAAATTTACATAGTGAATATTTCAATTTCAAGCCACTTATTAGTAGAAAAACTATTTTCTGGTGAGTTCAAGGTACCAAAATATTCAATTTAATGTCTTGCACATTTGAAACTTTTTCAAGAAAAAACTATCGAAATTGATTACACAACTAGTTCCAAGTACGAAAAATTGGAAAACATTTTATAAATACGGAAACTTTTGAAATTTTTGTTGTTTCCAGCGATTTTCCTGGAGCGTCTCATGGTGAGAATTACCACTTTCATACACTCCCTTTCCTTGAGAATGAGAAAATTTTATGAATTATGAATGAATAACTATTTGGTAATGTTCATGTTGTACCTAGTACATGTCATATTTATATATTACATAGGTACATTTTGAACTTACAGTGGATCTTTGCAACTATACCTAAGAACTAGTAAATAAGACTATAACTTTGAACAGTGTCCCCTTTAAGTATTTGAACTTTTCATACAAATGTACTTACTGACAGATATTCAGTTTTCGGGAAAATGTACAAGTAAGAATAAGCAACATAACACAAAATAACACAGCACAAAACCTTACAATAGGACCTACCAAAAATATTGAAAGAAAGTGTCTTCATAAATGCATGCCTTTTTTTTTCCAAAGATTCTTTCTTTACATCGATATAGATACTGGTAGAAATTTTGATAAATGTGGTGTAATACGTGTTGTTTTAAATATTATAAGGGCGCTGCACACCCATGGGTGTGTGCAGCACCAAAAAAAACTGATCAGTTATATTCAAGAAAAACTAAAAAACCGGGTCAATTTTCAATACTGGACTGTCATACCTCCTTCTCCTTCTATTAGTGACCATCACCCTTAGAATTTGAACAGAGAAAGTACTAAGAGTGACACATCTTTAAAAGTTTAATTTTATAAAAAAATCATGTTCACTACGTAATTTTCAGTAAGATGACCTCTTGCGAGAAAAACAATGCATGGCAATTAATTAGGAACAGTTCGAGCATCTACTGTGAATTATTGAATTTTGCACCGAATTTCATTTCTTGGGTTCATACAACGTACACTTTATCAATTTTTGTTAACTTTTTATGGCTTGTTCACATTGTCTTTCGAATGAAGTATTATAATTTGAAATATGGGTGATAATCACAGAAGAAAAGGTATAGCAGATGACGTTATGATGGAAATATTTCATTTTTATATTGAAGGTAGACCTGTTTCTGAATTTTTTTCTCAACAGATTTGTCTTGCAGATATTCAATCTGTTTTTCAAGGAAAAAACACAAGCACTACAGGAAAGTCCGTAAGGCGCTCTAAGAGCGGTGCCTGTGCGAAAGTTGTGATTCACTATGGATTTGAATCACTGGAGATTAAATTTATGAAAAAGTTCTTAAATTTTCGGTGCTGCACAGTGTATTATTATTTTACGCAAATTGAGTTCTGTATGGTTATTGGTTAGAAGATGCAATATAGATGCATATATAGATGCAGACATACTTACTTTCAACCCCTCTATTTGAAAGATCTCCTGAATGAGCCATATGATAGTAATGAGAATTATTCAGCAATGCTTTGGATGGAATGCAGCCAACATTAAGACAAGTGCCACCTAGTGTAGGATTTTTCTCAATACAGACCGTCTAAAAATAAAATATATTTCTCATGCACTGCCATACTTTCGAACCATAATTTTGGTTCCTTGGATATAACTATTTCATATTGAATGTCCTGCATATTTTTTAAGAATAACAACCTTCATTCCCAATTGTGCTGCTTTAATAGCAGCTACGTAACCTCCAGGTCCAGAACCAATAACAACAATATCAGCATCTCCTGTTGATGAATATAGCCTATTCTGTAAGCTTCCTAATATCAAGTTGTTCTGCCTAAGGGTTGGCTGTAACAAAAATATATTGAATTATTTATTTTGAACTGGATACTTGATATCTTTTTTAAACACTTTGTTGACTGAAAAATATTGTAGATATACTTGTGAATGCATCCATTATTCAAAATTTATTACTAAAAAAAGAAATTTTCTTTAAGTTCTTCATACAAAAAAAAACTTGTTTTTGATAGCAGAAAATTAATATATGTTTTATAAAATTTATTCAGAACATGACCACTGAAATTGAAGTCAGGTTATGTTACGTAAACCAGACAAATATATCTTACCTTTAGAGAATTTGAGAACACTTTCCATAATGAGCATTGCATGGTTGAGTGTTTTTAATTGAAATACTTAATATTTGACTTGCGGAGTTTCAGACGATAATATTCAGAAGAGACGAAATTTAATAACTTCCAATTACAATTCTATAGATATTTACTTATGTGTAGCAATGTATCAGAGCCGGGAGGAGGAAAGTGGATGACAGTTAGGTGACACTTGACTTGACACTACCGACCCTTTGATATTGACATTTGTGATTGTGACCTCTATCTTCTATCATGTGATTTAGATGAAGATAAAATAGTCTATATACAAAGATAAGAAACAGAAATAGTATATAGGGTGTCTCATAAGTCATGGTTCGAACTGAAGGTAATAGAAGAAATCATTACTGATTAAAAATAGTGCATATAACATAGGGTCTGATTAAATAGTGAAGTTTTTTAATATCCAACTAGAAGTGGAATCAACGCATAACTTATATCAGAGAAACTTCAAGAGTATCATTGACCATGTTAACAATTTTATCAAATAGGCTGACAAATAATATTTGCAAGATGGATAGAAATACCGTGATGTAATCACTTAAAAGAAATACCGTGATTTAATCACTTAAATCCTTCCTTAAGTAAACTATTTTGACTTAAACACTCGATCTAAGGCACTCTTGATTTTTCGTAAAATAAAGAGATCCAACGTACTTTGGCATTCCATTCACAGAGGCAATAAGCACATATCAGTGGAAGCCAATATTTACATTTGGAAAAGATTCTTGTTCCATCTATCAACATGTGTATAAAATTGGGTCGATATCAATTCTCGAGTCAAGAAGATTTTAACAAAACAAGACGAATCGTTTTAGTCACCAAAGAGCACTCCCCTCGTCGTGGGGTAAGTGATCATTGGGTCCGACAATTAGATATGATCATTATTATTTTTATTATTACGAAGGGTAAGTTGGTCGGGCCCTATCTCCGAAGATCCGATACCAGAAAGGCGTTTTTAATATCACTTCTGAACAAAAATTGTTGAAAATTATTAATTGGCAACAAAGAGGGAAAAGTCGAAAAAACCATAAATGTCGGTTAAATGAACCTTTTTTATGTTTTGATTGAACATGGATATTTTTTAATTACCTTTTATAACCAGAGACATTTTTTTTCCGGATCATGTGCTTTTTTTTCTAGTGGTCAATAAAAGTCTTCAGAGCAAAAAAAGCAGTAAATTGAATAGCTCTGAAATGCGAATTATACTGTCGCAGTCACGTGAGACCAATACATGAAGGTGGCGGGTACTGTTATCCATGAAAAGTATCCATTCAATAATTTTTTTGAGTAATTTATACTGGTCTAGTCGATGTACGGAAGCGCAGAAGGTCCACATATTTTTATTATTCGTTCCTTGGAAATTATAACTTAGAAACTCGAAATTTCAAACTCGAAATTTCCACTTCAATTTTGATATTACGACTTTGATCTCGAAATTACAATTTTGAACTCAAAATTTCGAAAAACAAGTAATTAAAATATTTGGCCCTTCTGTATTTCTGTACGATTAACCACACAACCAGCAGTATCTGGCAACAATGTCAAATATGAGATAACACAACAAGCTGTCGGTGTTTTTTGGAATAACATATTTTGGTTATGTTATCAAAAGTTACAGAAAGCAGAAAACACTTCAAAAAGTGAAATGAAAGTGGGAACAATCATCAAATGAGTGATGTAAATGGGGTTTTGTGCTGTTGCGAGTATTATGATTTGAATCAGGAACGAAATCATATTTTAGCTTGCTGTTGCAATTGTGAAGATTTGGATCAGGCCTTCGATAAGTAAATTGTCACAGAATTTTAGTAATATTGGTAATTTATGTATATATTATTTTCAGTATAATAACTTCTCATGCCATTTCACATAAAACCAAGAAGGGTATTATAATCACAATGCAAGATAGACTGAGAATACCTTGGAAGGGAGGTGCTAAGCAAGTAGCTTTTGATGCAGTCATGCCTGTATTTATATTACCATTAATGTTACTTATAGCATCAATGAGCCTGTGGTGGACTATTTTTTCTTTCACAACGGTGTCAATATTCTTAGGGTTCATTTCTAACTTTCTTATAAAAGCAATTCCGAGGACTAAATTCTTTTTTATGTGGACTTTGACTTCAATAGTTATATTGTATATAATATTTGAGTTTATTGTGATACCTTTCTTAGAGATACTCCTGGAGGAAAACATTGCTTTGAGTATTTTCATATTTGGTTTCATTTTTTGCTTGTATCTGATGAAATCTCGAACAAAAAATTTATGCCAAGTTGGAGATAGTGAAGCTGAAATTGGATTCATTGGGAAAAATAATAGACTACATAACTGTTCAATTTGTCAGAAAAAAATTCCTGACAAAGACCATCATTGTGTATGGTAGGTATCAGCAATTATTCTTTACAGTTAATGGCTCATGCTAGTTTTTAAGAAATTTTCATTGAACTCATGTATTTTTATTTGGGTGATCACACGAAAACTTGGTGCTTTAGTCTACATTTGAAGATATTACCACTCAAAAGTAGAAAAATTGGTAATGAAAACTTTTAAAGCAACTCCTTATTTCCGTTATTTTTTGCCGCACACTTTCATTTTCTAGCCATTCCCATTTTTTACTATACAAAACATTCAGCAATGTATATCGTAATTATTTTGAAACTAAATGAAATTTTCATAAGGCACATTTTCATTGTTTCTGTTGCAAGTATATCAAAAACTGAAAATGAATGCTATGCTATAAAATTTCTGTCTAAACTTTTTTTGTCATTCAAAATGTATTATTCACAATTGATAGTTTTAGTTTATGTAGTGCAGTATATTTGTAAGAAGCCTTAATAAACTAATTGTATGTTTCTGCGGGAATAAACAAAACATACACATTGTTTTAGATCTTAATCGTATAGTTATTCGCTATTACTTCCCAATCAGGTGCGGACGTTAATGTACGACCTAACCATAACACAGAAAACATGTTCTTTTAATAAATGGTTCAACAATTATTCTTATCGATTCACTTTTGATTAAATGAATATTTTCTATATGATACAACTTATACAATGTATGTACTTGTGTTGTAAAAGTATTATCATCAAATGAAAGTAAACAAAGCTAGGCAAAGCTGAGTAAAATTTTTAAATATAATATTTCTTGAGAAAACTCTTGTGGAGTAAAGATATCATTCAAAACATGATTCCAAAAAAAAGATTATTTTGTGATTGATTTGAAATATAATTTTAAGAGTTTTACGAAAAGTGAGTTTCGGAAATGGGTAGTTAGTTGATTTTTGATAGTTTTCACTTTTGAAAGTAGATCAGGGGGCAAGTTTTCATTTCGGATTTATGATAGAAAAAAAGTAAGTTCATTAAAAACAAAAAAAAACTAGCGAGATCCATTAAAACCAATAATTACCTAGTTATTAATTTTTATTAACGGATATCAAGTTATTCACATCTACAAAGTATACTGAGTGAAAAGTAATAAATTTTTATTTTTCCTTTTTTAGAAGTTTTAGAAAGGTTTGGAAATAAGGTAGAAATATTTTGAAACTTGATATCATGAATAATTGATATGACACCTATAAGATTGAGATGTTATTCATGCAGATCAATTGAATAAGATGAACTTTACTTCCAAGTTTTCTAGGTCGTCTAAGGGAATAAAAATGAGGTGAAAATTAAAAAATCATTTTGAAAATTGAATTTGTACACATACAAAATTAAATGTGTTATTGTCAGTGAACGATTCAAAAAGATCAACATTACGTCCAATTTATTTTTCTGAGTTTTCTAACGGGATGAAAAGAAAAAATTGTATAAATAAAAGTTGAATTTGTACCTCTTCAAGATTCAGATATATTATTCCTATTGACCAATTGAACAAGTTGGATTTTTCCTTTGAGTTTTTCTAACCGTGTTTGAGGATGGAAGTAATAAAAATCATATAATTGAAAATTGAATTGTATTCAGATATATTATTTCTGATGATCGATTCAACAAGATAAACATTATGGAAAAGAAAGTTTTTGGCTTTTAATATAAAAAATGTGAGAATCTTCCAAAGAGAAGAGTGTTTTTTGTTTAATTCAGTGTTCATAAAAAAGTATTCGTTTCACAAGAATTTTCCTTTCGTGTAATTCAATGTTTATATGAAAGTAGCTGTTTCAGGAAGGCTTTTTCTTCCAGTTTGTGTCGTTTCTTCTTTCCATGATCTACACATCTATGTACCTATGGAGTTACATCTTTTGAAATTGATAACTTCCTTCTTTTCTTTCCTTATTTTTTGTATCAAGATGGAGTAGTAGAAAGTCAAAAACTTTTCCTAAAATTAATCACTCCTAAAGATATATTTAATTTTCAATCCGTATCTACCCCGTAGTTGAAGTTCCGAGAGGAACTTCAATTTCTGGCTGATCGTCAGAAAAAACATATATTATTCTTGTAGATGCACAAATGCAACCTATAAAGATACCATTTTTTTCATCCCATTTCCTCTTCCTTGGACGGCATGGAGAATTCGCAGGCAAAGTTCATCTTGTTCAATTGATCAAGAAAATGAACATATGTCACTCTTGTAGGAGTTCAAAGTCAATTTTTCAGTATCGAACTTTCAAAATATTTTCACCCTTGGAAAACTGAAACATTTCAATTATTTCACTGAGTCAATCAATGAGCATATAAAAAAAAAATTAATAATAATAATAATAATATTTTACTCTCGGTGCCCTTTGTAGATGTGGACAAATTTTTTTGAATTTCTTTTGAGCTGAAATAGTTTGTTTTTAGGTTTGACTGTTGTGTTGGGAAACACAATCAATGTCTTTTCATATCTGCACTATTTTTTGCTGTTGTTGCATTACTTTATAGTTCTAACTTGACGTTGACTTCTGTTTGCCATCCATTCAAAGTGTACAAAACAATATTGTTACCAGATGATTGTTCAGAGGTATATATACTATTTGAGTAAGTAGCAGAGTCCCTCTAGATGAATGAATATGTCAGTTTAAAATAATATATTTGGAAAAACTTTCCTCTCAGATCCTCTTTGTCTAAACAATGATCATAATTTTTTTTCAGATTAGGCCTTTCTTTTGTAGCTGCTGTGTATAGTCTTATTTTAGCCTGTTTACTGTTGGTCCTTCTGCTGCAACAACTAGTATTGGTGTCATTGGGTATAACATTGAAAGAATGGACACGTTTTAATTTCACAACAAAATTGTGTCTTGGGTTGACTGCCAAGAGACAAAATAATCGGGGATTTCTCAACAATTGGAAGGCTATCATTTGTTCCAGTAAATATAATTACAGTCCTACTGGTCATACATGAGTTGGTTGATATGATTGGTATTTCATTACTAAGAAGTAAAATAGATCACATTGTTCACAACTATTTTCAAAACTTTTATATTAACCACCAGAAAGTCTTGGACAAACTAGGTTGTGAAAAGTTTTACTTCAATGAAATGTTTTTATTCACACACGTATTAATACATTATATATTTACTTAACTGAAAATATATGCAGATGCTTATTATATATCACTAAATATTTTATTACTCTTCAGATGTGAAAAGTAAATTATTTATTTTGAGCACATTGTCTTAATTATGTCATACACGTCTAATTTTACAACCTTCAATTATCTACTTCCCGAAATAAATTCTTTGGTTACTGTTACTAAACGATTGGTGATTGTAAAAAATTATGCTGGCTACATTTATCACAAATTTAAAGTTACAGAGTCTAGCTGGCCAGCTTTCACTACAAGGTGAAGATAAAGAAACCAAAAGAAAGAGCTAACATTAAACAACCACAACTCCCAAGGTTTACAAAGAAAAAACTTTCTCTCTCCTAAACTATGTGCCAAATTTTTGAACAGAATTGAAACAGATTTCATTTATCATATAAAAGTATCTCAGGCATCCAGATGGTGAAGAATCCTTCCGTCTAGATGTCCATTCTTCCTATGATCTCTGTATCAGATGGACTGTTGTACTTTTGCCTATCCCAAATTCCAAACTGATGGCATGCACGTACTCTTTCCACCACCCTTAAGTACTGATGAAAATGATCGTATACCTTCGTAGAAGAAAATTAATTTTTTGAAATAAGATATAGAAGAACTGTAATAACAAATTCAGCTATGTATTACAATACAGGTCCGCATTTGAAAAAAATAAGTTTATGATGAAATCTAACGAACGAAACGTCGCATGCAAATTAGTGTGTATCAGATTATAATGAATATGGCACAGTATTTAAAGTTCCTTTGCCTTTTTTATTTCATTCAAAACGGAGGCGATACAGCCAAAAATCTAAATTCGACACTTCTAGTTTCTGGTGAATATTTCGAAAAAAACCAAAACCACTATATA
>WOGP01010520.1:0-10288 GCA_015342065.1 Leptinotarsa undecemlineata
ACAACTGATTAAAATTAAGTGCTACCTACGTATTATTTTGGTTTCAAATCAATTTTTGAGTTATAAAACACAAGACCTAAAATTAATGTGAGAAATTACACCGACAGTCTTGAGCCAATTTTTTATAGCTTGGTACTCGAGAGGAACAGCAAATTAGAAGTGTGTTTTCTAAGTGGGCGTTCGATAATCTCGAACGATATTTGTTTTTCAAAAATTCATCTTTGAGAAATATATTTGACATACATATGTCGAGCCAAACATAGTGGCCAAATTTATAGCTAGTTTCTTGCAATTTTAAAATTTTTCTGGGACATGTTTGGCCCAAAATTCTTCAGTGGATACCGTTTTATACATTTGCAAAGACACATCTTCTTGCAAATAAATTATCTCTATTTGAAGTGATGCCTTCGATAGATTGAACAACTTTGCAGCCATATCTGTCCATTCTGCTGCTACATCAACTTCAAATGGCGATTTGAGAAACGGAAAGCTTGCCCATCTCTGCAAAGTCTTGGAATTTTGTAGCAGATTCGTCCCGAAGATCGGACAGAAATTTTATAAACACTGCAATGTCTTCTTCCGAGTTCTTTTAATATTCAAGAATTGTCGGAAAATTATTAAATACTTGTCTTGCAATATCTTTTTCAAAGATATTCAGCTTGTGACTAAAAGCAGACACGCTTTGTATCAGATCACATATTAATTTTCCATTTCCTTGTAATTCTGTGTTGAACGCAATTGAATATTTCAATATATCTTTTAGAAAAGCCACGACCAGCATATTACTCTTGTTTGTTATGAACTCAAAGTGCTTTCTGGCTCCCTCCGTATCTAAGTTTTGCAAGAAGGAAGTTACTGCTTTTATCAGCCAGAAACGTCCAATTCTTTCAGTGAAGCACTAAGTTTTCCAGAAAGGACTCCTTGGCAAATTATGCGCTGATACGATATTATATCCGAGTTTGTATCCCTGATTCCCTTCACTTCACCTTTTTCTTTACCAATCATTGCTGGGGCCCCGTCAGTTGAAAGTGACACCATTTTACCATACCTTATGTTAGATTTAGTAATAAACTCATCAATGACCTTGAATAAATCTCCTCGAGTGTTACCTTTAAACGGCAATATTGGTAGCAACCCTTTCCAAAAATTTGACACTCAATATCAAGAAATCTTACGAAAATAGACATTTGTTCATCATCAACAATGTAACACGATTCTTCAAGTGCTGCGGCGTAGCAAGGTGCCTATTTTAACCGTCCACTTTACGGTTTTTAGGATCCATAGTGGCATATTATGAAAACGCGAAAAATCACAAAACAAATAAAAGGTTGCTTCGCGGTTTGCCCTGCGACTGACAGTCTGCTTGTATCGCAAGCATGCAAAAGCACACACCCACACAGCGGAAACAGGAAACTAATAAAACCATATCAGTTGTAGGTACTCGTGAAACAGGTTGAATAGGCAACTTGAAATAAAATAAGTAAGGGCGTCAAGGAGAATATTACAGTTCTGGTTTTTGGGAATAGTGTTGGGTTTCGAATGTTTATCATAGATTTTTAATTGGTCTTAATAAATTAAATTTTTTTAATTAATCTTATAGTCTTCTACCAATACAATCAATGTCCTAACATGAAATTTGTTTGAGAAGTGCAGATTTGCTGTTTATTCAAATCACTTTTATGTTGGGACTTATAATAACAAAATTGAAATAATCTGATGTGAAATATCTAAAAATATTAATCGAATTGTTACTTTGACAGTGCACAACTGAAAAATTCATATTTCAACTGAGATTGCGATACACAGGTATGCAAAGATAAATCAATCATATATCCCTTTCAAATATACAAACAGTTATTAGATGAAGTATAATAATAGGGATGAAGAAGAGAAACTCAGTCAGCTGGAACAAAAACTTGTCACCAATTTTCTGTAATTTTATAGGCGAGATATATGCGATTAAAAAACAAGTCATAGTAATAAATACTTTATAGTATTTATTAATCTTCTTTTCTTTGGAAGATTCCCTTATCCTCTTTTTTTGTATCAAGATGGAGTAGTAGAAAGCCAAAAACTTTCTTTCTCAAAAATTAATGACTCCTAAAAAATATAACCCCTTCAATACAAACTTTATAGTACTTTTCAAATGTACGTCATTTAATTAAAAATCAATGGAAGACTATATACAGTGTGTAAAAGCCAAATGGAATAAATTCATTATTATAATTCATTATAGGTTTTTGATATATCGTTTGAAAGGTCTCTTCATTCTCTATTAAAAAATGTTATCGCTTTCGAATTTATTGCAACAATCAAGATAAAATGAATTAAAATCACGTGGTTACCGAAATTCGATAAAATACCCAAAACTTATTGCAATATACTGAAAACTTATTTCATGTTGAGGTATTGATAATAAGAATGTAAGAAAAACCATAGCAATGCTTTTTTTAGATGGTTTCATTTAAAAAACTGTAATTAATTTCTGTGGAAACGTTAGTTTAAAACACCTTGTCAACTTGTTTTGAATGTTACAACATTAGTTGTCAGTATTTTAATTCAAGTTTAAAGTTCGTTAACTTCAAGTCTGACAGATGGTTAGACTAAGGGAAATGCATAAAATAACAGTTTGAAAAATAACATGTTATAGAGATAAAACCCGAACACAACAGGAAGTAACTCACCTATTTCATGAGAAATTTACTAATTTACCGCCCATATCTCAAGGAACAATATGCAAAATAGAGAAGCAGTTTCGCTAGCTTGGTCATGTGGGACAGATAAAAAAAGCAGCTGCCAATGCATTGAGTAATGAACTCAAATTAGATGTGATGCTTGAGTTTGGGGAAAACTCACATACATCGAGTAGACAGGCACCCACTACATTCAATGTTAGCCATACATCGATAGTAAACATATTAAAAGAAAATAAAATGCAGCTCCTACTCAGGAGCTTATGGAAGACGATTTTGATTGAAAAACTAATTTTTGTGAACAAATGATGTACATGTTGGATAACAATATCATCTAATAAGAAGACGTTATGTTTTCTGATGAGTGTACTTTGTCTTGTGGTTAAAACAATCAAAAGACTATTTACAATATTTATAAATTAAGTTAATATTTAGGTTGGTAATGCAACATCTTTACATTATTACACTGTTGGTAAGATTGGTTTGTAGACATAGTTGCCAAGTATAAAAAAATGATATAACAGTTTTAGTGAAGAGATTTTGTAGACAAGAACAGTTTAGTTTTTCATTATTAAAAATTATCACTGTAATTCCATCTGTAGAAAACCAAATTAAAGTGTCGTAGTATTTTTCACAAAGTGTATCATTACTACCACAAGCTTCCAACATATGTCTCTTAACGGTTGTGCTAATCGGCAAAATTTTTGCTACTGGTCAACGGAAAATCATCACTTGATGAGAAGAACACACGAAATACCCTCAAAAGGTTGATGTTTTGGCAGGGATTGTAGAAAACCATATCATTGGTCTCTTTTTCATTGAAGGCAACTTGAACGGCAAAAATTATTTGGCACTACTTAAAAATAATGTCATTCCAAATTTAGCAAATTTATATCCTGATCCAGGAAACCCACAAGTTCCAGTGAATAGGATATGGTTTCATCAGGATGGATCACCACCACATTACTAAGTTGATATCCGGCAATACGTTGATACATTTTCCAATCGGTGGATAGGAAGACGAGGATCAATTGAATGGCCAGCGCAATCACCTGATTTTTCATCATTAGATTTTTTTTATGGGGATATGTAAAGAGCAATGTGTACAAAAATAAACTTTCAGATGTGAATGACTTAAAAGAGCGAATAACGCTTGCGATTAAGTCGGTCACTCCTGATATGTTGAATAATGTTAGAAGACAGTTTTATTTGAGATTAGGATGTTGCTAAGACGATCGCGGTGAACATTTTGAACATCTACTTCGTTAACATCCATAGTTATTTTTCGCATTCTACGTTTCATCACGTTTTGCATTACATTTTAGTTTTTTGGTGTATTTTATCGAATTTCGGTAACCACATGATTTTAATTTATTTTACCTTAATTGTTGCAATAAACTTGAAAGCGATAACATTTTCGAATAGAGAATGAAGAGATCTTTCAAACAATATATCACAAACCTATACTTCCCATTTAAAACATTGGGAGTTGTACCTGTCATTCGAAGGAGGTTATAGGTGGGGGTGGCATTTTTACGTTGAAGAATGTCAAATTATAAGTTACATTTCACGTGTTTCGGGATTTTTTAAATATGTAGAGTGAATTAAATAACGAATTGATTCCATTTGGCTTTACACACTGTATTTGAAAATCATTATTTAATAAGAAACAAAATGACAAAATGAATTCATTTCAAGTACGATCAAGTCAACTATAGTTGCTTTGGCAAGTTATCGAAAAACGCCATCTCATACTTAACTTGGACATGGATTCCAATTGTGGAGAAAACCCCATTGCATAATAATTTCAAGTTATTGATATGAAATTTTAATCTTTTTTTATTTCATCACTGCTTCAATAGAAGGAATCATTCAGTCTTGACTAATTTTACTGACATTTAGACCCATAAAAATTTTCTAATTATGTTAGAAGTTGTGGTTTTTATAACACACTAAAATTCTATGACTAAATAACCAAAAAATTTATGTAGTTGCTGTAAGTTGGATTAAATCTTTGGTTATGTTGAAACCGCCAATAAATAGGAGTTTCACATGTGTTCCAAATTGATGCTCTGAAAATTTATGGTTTCTGTTGGATTTTGTGCCTCGTCAAAATACTTAGACCTTTGCGCCACCTGTTTTGAATCGAACACAGCACTACTTATAATAGCTATCGGATGGCTGACGGCATTACTACTAGAAACTGCGGGCTCCTCTGTGCCAGCACGGTCCGCGTTCCCTCCCTCGGCAGCTTGCACCTGAGCCTGATGCCTATTTTTAATACTGAGCCTGAAATTGGGATAACCGCGCTTCTTATACTCTAACCACAGTGTTCGGTTGTTCACCCCGTACATCCTAGCCGCCTTACAAAATCCTATGCCTCCGAACCTAACTGCCTCCAAGGCTCTCAAGAAATTCTCATCTCCTTGCGGGTTGAAATTTCTTTTTCTTTTGTTGTTATTGGGATACGACTCGGATATTGCGTTAGAATCTACTAAGAGGTTATCGGTATTGGTGTGCGGGGAAGCGGGGGTGGTTTCATTGCTAGTTTGGATGAATTGAGCGCCAATGTTATTGGATATCACGGCGGACGTAGATGATGTGTAATGCATGAAGCCGGACTGATCCATTACATTCCACTGAATGCCTGCAAGGATAACGAGAGGTTAGAGATTAAAAACAAGTGATGGATGGTGCGGGGGGAGAGGAGCACAAAGAAATCATTTGAGAAAGAAAGTAAATCCTAATGTTGTTCAAGAGAAAGTTAAAAAAATTCAAACATCCTGAGATATGCTTATACAGGGTGTATCAACGATAGGTGGCTGGACGATAGCTGCTTCCATATGAAAGCTGTTTCAATAATTTTTACTAATATACAGAGTGTCTAATAAATATGTGACAGACCAAACTTATGTTTTTTTGATAGAATACTAGATATTTTCACTCGATTGAATCTGGGTAGAGTGCTTCTCAAAGATAAAAAGTTGTTTGGGTTTATATCGGGTGGTTCAGAAGTTATAGTAAAACACGAAATATCTCCTACTCGATCAAATGAAGTGAGGAAAATTTTCAACTGAATATCCTTGAGGATAGTGTATTTTCACTTCATCTTCATAAATTTACCAAACGGCGCTTTTTCTGAACTGGTGAACTTTTTTCTCAGTATTTTCGAATGGAACACCCTGTACAAAGGCCCATCCCAGAATAATCCACACTATGAGCTCTCAGAAAATGTAGGGACATACTACTATATTTCTATCATAAATGTATATAATTTTTGAGCAAAGTATGGAAAAGTCATTAAATAGAAGCAATAACGTTTTTTTTAATCAGTTCTGAACAAAACAAGTAACAAAATGAAAACAATCATTTTTAAAATGCATAAATTTACAACAAATGTTCGAAGTAGTCGATACATGTTTGTCTGACCATGATGCAATTTTGTGTAAGTATTATTTTCATAAAATTGACAAATGTTCAGTACAACACAAACAAGGCAGGGTTTACAGCAAATCGAATTTTGAAAAATTTTCAGAATTGTGCACTAATTCTAATAATTGGAGACACACAGGGTGTAACATAAGTACGTTAAAATATTCAAGTGTCGTATTCTTGAGACAATTTTAAGAAAAAAATGTCTATATGAACTTGGGTCCGAAAATGCTTTGTTTTGGAGATGCGGGTTGTTGAAATTGAATTTTTTTGTTCGCTTTTTGAAAATAACTTGCAAAAAATAAGTTATTTGCACGAAATTTGGTACCTGGAGTTTTTTTCTGACGTGGGAAATCATAATTTCGTATTAATTTTCATGTAACATCTAGAGGACTCTGCGTACGCTGTCATTATTTATATCAAATTGCCCTATCGATTTTGACAGTAAACTTTTGGTACTTTTTATGAGAAAACCTAATTCCCACACCTTTTCCAAGTAAAATAGGTACACCTCCTCCACAACGCTGGAGGTGATCGTTTTCGAGATATTTACAATTTTCTATATCGATGCATATTGCTTTATAGCCAAATTTGATTTCAATGATTTTTGTCACTTTCCGCTTGCAAATTAAGTTAATTATAAAAATAGAAGTTCGCTCAACGCGTGACTCTTTGTGCAGCGACATTTTCGAATCTTTTCCGGCGACTTTCCGAATCTGGAAGCTTTGAAACAAATTCTGCAGTAGGACGGCCACGGGACTACAAGAACTGTAGAATTGGAGGAGACGGTTCTCGAAGAAATTAGTGAACATCCAGAGACAAGTACAAGAAAAACTAGTCAAACTTTAAATGTGAGTCCCATGCCAGTTTACAGAATTTCAGAAGAACAGCAATTATATCCTTATCGTATTCAGCGTGACCAGGCACTTACTCTACGAAATTTCCAACCACGTATCGAATTTGCTCAATAGCTTCAAAGAAAAGTTGAACAGCATCCGCAAATTTTATCGAAAATCCTCTTCACAGATGAGGCTAATTTTTCAAGAGATGGTATCATGAAGTTCTATAACAACCACATCTGAGCGGAAGATAACCCACATGCGATAACGCAAACTCATTTCCAAGACAGATTCTCTTCAAATGTATGGGTAGGCATAATTGGGAAAGGTGTGGGAATTAGGTTTTCTCATGAAATTATCATTTTCCACGTCAAGAAAACCCCGGGTACCAAATTTCGTGCAAATAACTTATTTTTTGCATGAACTATTTTCAAAAAGTTACCAAAAAAATTCAATTTCAACACCCCGTATCTCCAAAACGAAGCATTTTCGGACACAAGTCCGGAGACAATTTTAAGAAAAAAAATCTCAGGAATACGTCACTTGAATATTTTAACGTACTTATGTTACACCCTGTATAGATAATTCTAAAAACTATCGGAATTTGACGTTCGTTCAGTTCCTCATATCCATATTATACAGGGTGTTTATCAAATGTTTTTGAAAAATTCAAGAGAATATTTCTTGTACTTTTCTGAGGATATTTTGCCCTTTGATGATTTTCAATAGGGTGCGTCGTTTTGAAGATAGGAAACGAAACATAATTTCGACAATAACGATGTATTTACCAATCTAGGTTGAAAATGACTACCGCTGGGATGCAGGAATCCAACCTACTCCTCATCGATTCCCAAACTCTTTCAAAAACACCAGGATAGTTTCTGATTGCGTTACACCGAACATTTATCCGATTTCTCAAATCGTCCACATCTACTACTAGAGCAGTATAAAGTAATGATTTTAGGTGGCCCCATAGAAAATAATCCACGGGGTTCAAGTCCGGTGATCGAGCAGGCAACGAATTGACATCAGTAAGTCAATAAAAGAAAGGGATGTCAGCCATCTCTGCGTTACTATAGTCATTCATGATAGAGGACTTTACTAATAAAACTTTCAATATTAAACACAGAAAATGCACGTCAAATAGACAAAATCAATATACAAATAATAACTTATGAGTCATACTATTCAAATTTAATGTCTGCAGCCGTTTGTAGTATTCGGAATGTTCTTGTTAGGTACCAATGGAATTGTTAGATTTTTTATTACTTGGTATAGTAATAGTGTAGTACGCTACATTATTATTTCGACTACGTTAATAATTTTAAAATTACCTATCACCCTATCAAAAATCATCAAAAAACAAAATATTCTTAAAATAGTCCAAGGAATAGTCCCTTAATTTTTTGACGCATGTTTAATAAGCACTCTGTATTTCATCAAAATTGGTACTTTCCAATCATTTTAGTGCGGTTTCTCTGTATTACTAGTAGTTTGAGAATATGTCAAAAGCTTCCTCAAAATTTTACTGATATCGGAAGTTGCACTAGATTTTACTCTTTTTCCGTGGTATACCGAGTGGTATAATCAAAATTTCAATTACAATTTGAACACGGGTTGTCATCACTTCGATGTTGATTGATCACCTGAATATTAAATAAGCAATCAAGCAAATTCACCCCGTTGGAATATTATTTTTTATAAAATTTTAAAACTGGACTACTGCAGATAATTTGAAGGATATTGAAACGATATCCCTATACGACCCTCGATGTTTCTGATATATTCTTGAGTGAAGGTGAAAGTTAAAGCAAAAACAAACACTTGAAAATAAATGAGAACGACTTGTTATCGAACCTGTCACTTTTTCAGTTGATTTTGTGAAAAATGCTTTTATAATTCAGTTTCTTGCCAGGAAGTATTTTTTCCTGTTAATTTGTTTATTCCATGTTAATGTCGATTTATCGATTATACATCTGTTTGGAACTGAACTATTATTTCCATTCTCCCACAATCCGAAATAATTTTATTGACTATTTTATGCGCTTGATAGCCATTCAGAGCAATTTCGTGCTTCAATTCCATCAAAAGGAATAACAAACTTCGTAAAACAACCCTATCGACGAAATTGTCAATTAATCTATTTCAACGGAGCATTCATTCGTCCAACACACCATTTTACAGAATTGACTAATACAATTTCATGTTGTCGAATTGAAAAATGAAAAACCTAGAATCTCGTTACTGACTATAAATGTATGTTACAATATTACAAAAATGTTCGATGATATTTCTTTTGGAGAAACGATATATGATGTATAATGAAAGAAGATAGTTTTGGATGAACGCATTATTTCCTCATTCGCATAAGTCAATATTGAACTGCAATGTTAAGTGAAGTTTTGTTCTGTTCAAATGAAAATTATATATGGAAATTGGGAAACTCACTAAATAAACATCAGTATCTCACCCTCGATTCCGTTAACAATAGATGATGAGGCAATTCTAGGAAACGTACTGCATGAAGATTAACTCACCTGTAACAAAAAAAAAATAAAGATTAAGACTTCCATGCAGATCTTTCACCGATTATAGTGTTTTCAGTATCAACCAACTTTGATTAGGCAGAAAATTACCCGAAATTTGCAGGATATAAACAGGGTGTTGATTTTCCACCTTCAATTGATCCCGGAAAATGATATGAGAAAACTGAAAAACCTCAATTTCATTTACCAGTTTCAAAGAATATTTCCAGAAATTGGATAAAAATGCATAGGATTCCATGGTAATCTTACATAGGAATAGATGTCAAGTGTCACATTATTTCAAAGGACTTCACACACAGCCTTTTTCAATGGTATATTCATTGATCATTTTTCAACTAGTATTTTTAGAAAATTCGCGGTCGTAAACTTCAGAAGTACTTAGAAGTTTTCAGGATGTCAATTAAATAAGAATGATTTCATTATTGAATATCTTTTCAGTTTATTAAATGGTAAAGATTTTAGATTCTCATAGCTGAAATCTCTGTGCAATTCTAAATTTCTCTTTTTTACATCTGAAGAGATTCTTGATTGGAATAAGTAAAGTTTTCTCAATCAAAAAGTTGTTCACCAATGTATACAGAATCAGTAATTCGATTTCACTAAAAACTCTTATGAGTGACTTTTTTTGATTGGTAACAATCAGAAATAGAAATATCTCAAATAATACACTCATTATAAGTTTACTAAAAAACGCATCACTATAAGAAATGATACGTATAATTCTCTTAAATGATTTTATAAGATATCTAAATATTGTAAGTTCACCAACTTTCTCTGT
>WOGP01010521.1:0-10288 GCA_015342065.1 Leptinotarsa undecemlineata
CCTTGATTTTACTAAACCAATAAAAAAGCAATTAATACGTCATAGTGGTGGGGGGAGGCCTAGAATCGCCCATAATCTCCTACTCCGGTTTCGAATGAAAACGTGTAGGAACTTTTTCGTTTGAGGAGTGTCTTACATTCACATAAATGTATTTTTCTTTACTTTATTGGATAGTCGATAAGTCTGAATTGAAAAATCGGAATGAATAGCTGAAAATAACAATAAACAATAAAATGAAAATTAGCAAGTAATAAAAAATTTAACAAATAAAAATGAAATAAAAACTCCAAAGACTCCGAGTCAAGTTCCTTCACAATGTTTTCACCATCGTCTTCGGTTGAAGACTGAACTATTTCTCCAAAAGATGACTATTTAGAGGTCATTCAAATGCTTTCACCTATGCTCCATTTTCTCACTTCACTTCACCGGCTTATTAAAAGTTTTTCGCTTCATGGAAGGTTTCCATATGTTGCTTTCAACTTGCTCTTGAACCAGTGTTTCTCTTTGTGGATGAAACTAGCTTAGGACCACTCGATGTTATGTTGTTGGGCTCAGTTATTCACGATTTGCAGGTTTCACCTCGCTCCTCGTTCTGTCCTTGCTGAAAGATAAAACGACCTAACCTGTAGGTATCACGGAACTGCTATTTTCAACTCTGAAACGAATTCTTCACGCAAGATGAGGGACTGTCGAAGTGATCGCGACTTTTACCAAATAAAGCCAACATATACATGGAGTGGTTTGACATTGAAGGAGCCCACAAGAATCCCCGAGTCTGGTTGAGATGTATTGATGACACCTTCATAGTATGGAGCCATAATAATATAGAAATAGTCACCTTTCTGAAGCACATCAACAGCATCCCTTCCCTCACGTCCCATCACATATGTATCTGAAACAGGTTTTGGCTAGAAAACAGCCAGAGCCTCATAAGGTAAAAAAGCCGTCACAAACAGTGATCGATCTTTCCTACGTCAGAGGATTGTCGAAAAATTAGAAGAATTGAATCCAAGTACAACATCTGAACCTGCTTCAGATCCGGAAACATCATCCGAAGCAATCTCATGAAAACCAGGCCACCAAACCTGAACTGCGATATCGAGAATTACATTTATCGGATACCCTGTGTGTAGGTCGGATACCCTTTAAGTACGTCGAATACCCTGTGAGTACGTCGGATACCCTGTGAGTGCGACAAATCATATGTCGGTGAAACTGAAGGGCCATTGAAAATTCGCATTGCCGAGCATAAGAGACACAGAGAGAAAAAAACCAGCAAATCGAAAATACCAGAGCATGTTTGGACTCCTCAACATAACATCAAGTGATCCCAAGCTTCATGTACAGGGAGGAACACTGGTTTGAGAGGAAGTTCGAAGTAGCTGCCTATATGTTATCCAACGACATATTTTGCAAAGCCAGCGTGGAAATAACGCCTGCTCGGTGAAGAATACGTATACGAAAATTATACAATTGGGATAAACTGGAATAAACTCTGATAACTTTTTGGAAAAGCAGAAAACCTCAAAATCTGTCAAGTCATTTCATTCATTCATTTTTTAATCAAAAGACAAAACAGTCAACCACCCAAGTTCATGACGTCTCGACAATTTCCAATAATATGAAAACCAGCAATCAACCGAAAAATAGTCAACTCACACTGAAAAAAGGTGAAAGCATTTGAATAACCTATAAATAGTCATCTCTCGGAGGAATAGTCCATTCATCATCCGAAAACGATTGTGGATACTAACAATCGAAAAGTCGTGAAGTTCAATTTTGAACCATTTTCCTACTCATTTTCATTTTATTGCGATTTCATTCCACGGTTTATTGCTTTGGTCGCCCCTAATGCATGTCTAGATTCATCACTGTATATATAAAACCGTTCATTCATATTTGGATGTATTAACAACGTAACATCCAAAAAGACCTCTTTCATTTTCTCAAAAGCTGAAGATTCCCTCTCTCCCCAGTGCCAAAGTTCCCCTTTTTTTTAATAACGAGATCAAGGGCAACGATATATCTGCAAGATGGCTAACAAGCCGACTGTCAACTTTACATGAGCCTAAGAATTATTTTAAGTCCATAGCCACCCTAGAAGAAGAAATGATGGGTCCCAAAAAAATCACGAAATTTCGGGCAAGGAAGCATTTCTTCAATTTTATGGTCATCCCTGTCTTCAGAAACTTCTCAAAAATAATCCTTAAATGTTCTAAATGCACACTGGCATTCTCTGAATGAATCAATAAATCATCCACTAATGGAATAATCCACTTGGTAGAGAGCCCGGATAAAACTTCCCACTGATGTACTAGGACCAAATGGTAATCTCTTAAAAACATACGTGTGTCGTTCACAAGAAAATCCTTAATAGTGTTGATGCTCTTTAGCAACATCTACCTGCCAGTATGAGGCCGTCAGGTAAATAGAACTCAGGCACTGCCCTTGTGCAAAATAATATCTCCGACGGATTAGGTGGAATCACTCGATATTTTTCCATCCAAGCATTAATGAATCCTGCATCTGAACAAACACGATCTGTACTATCTTTTTCTTCACTACGGGCTAACAAACTCTGTTTGTCTCATTTCAGTACCCCTCCCGGAAAGCGTGAGGAATGGAATATTGATAGCAATAGAAAGGGGCATAATCCTTTAGCTTCATCTAGTGAACGTATCCCTTAATCAATTTTGGCTGATTGGAAAATATACTCCAACAACAACTTTTCTAGGCTCAGCCTATGGTCCTCATCAAAACTTTCTGTTTTACAGCAGTTTCGCATATTTCATCTTCTGAATACAATTTTTGACATGAACTGCTATACAATGAGTCTTCGTCATTATTCTTGCTAATCGTCCTTGTAGCACCCCAAGATTCAACTCCCCCAAAATGATATCTTACTTACCACACCCTCAAAATTTCCACTTAATGTTATCAGAGAAATTAATGGACACCCCATAATCCCCCATCCAATCACCACCGATAATAACATCACGTACCAAATTGGGCATTGCTAAAAACGAATAATCAAACTCAAGGCTCCCCATCTTGATGGTTAACAGGACTAGCTCTTTAACGGTGGTGCTTTTATTACCCCACACCCCTATCAGTCCACACTCCTATCAGTGCTACACTCCTGCTGGAGGATTAATTGCTAACAAATGATTCCAAAATGTTTCTGATATTCCGTTTATCTGAGATCCTGATTCAATTAGACCTCTTGCACGATTCGAGTTTCCCAGGACCACCTCCACGGTAGGTACTACTGATACGGCTTTCACTTCCCCATTCTCCGGTTGCTCTGAAAAATCTTAATGACTCCCATTTCTAGATCCGGAATACCCTAGAACATTGAAAATTTAATTTATTTTCCTCAAATGCGTTTCGATTTCGTCTATTGCTTGAAAACTCGAATTGAGTATTCCTCGCTTGATTCCAGGTGAAAAATGGTTTATCACCATACTTATCAATTTCTCGTCTTGCAGAGGCAAAGTTGAATATTTGGCTTCTTTAAGAACTCGCAAGAAATAATCCGTCCTAGATTCCCCTTTACTTCACCCTCAACAACGTCTCCCTCTCACACTCTATGCTCCTCGAGCTGAAAAACTTTCCTTGAATGTCCTAAAATCTTTGAACTCTTTGATCTCCGCTCAGTCCTGTGCCGAACCCTTTAAACAATTTATAGCAAAAACAGTATTTCATCTTCTGGCACACCTGCCTATTGAAACAAATTATTCAGCTTCTTATTAATGAACAAAACCGGATGAATACCTCCATTTGGTGAAAAGTGCAAATTCGTACCCCCCACATCTTTCCAAACTGATATGAAATTTTTGAAGGGATGAAATCTTTGAAATTTTTCAAATGGTGTTATATCATACCAGACAATGGAAGTCGGTACTAGTAAAATCGAAAATGAAACATTGTTATCCACTTTCAAACAAAATCAATATGTACCATGTATTTGAAAAGAAATCATTTCACATTTGCTCTCCTGCAACCAAGTTTCATGACTGTGTATGGGCCCACAATATATGTTCTGACAATATTTTGATGTCACAAATTCGAAAAACCGTTTAACAAAATGATTGGCTTCACATTCAAACGGGTTTCAAATGTTTGATATATGTTTTTCAGGTACGAAATGATAAATGAAAATGAAAAACCATGTTATTGCCAAACGTTCGAGTATTTGTCAACATTCGTCAGTGAACTACTTGGACCTGTTTATTAATTTGTCTTGGTTAAGTGTTTTTATTTGTTTGCGCGATATTGTGAATTAATTTTTGCACTATTTTCTCTGGTTTTGATTTGTTTTCGCTGCGACAGGTCCGACAGCAAGAACACGATATTTTGAAGAAATCAGGTGTTATGACGGCATGCGGCTGTGGAAGTGACTGCTCCGAAATACAAGAGAGTATTGTGGAGAACCCCTCTTAGTGATCTACGTTTAGAGGAAAGACTCAATTGAAATATCGCTGTGGCCGGAAAGAAAACGCGACGTACTTATGATCGTACATTGCCTAAATACATAAAGCAGGCATTAGACAATTTGGTATCGGCTTTGATTGAAATGATGTCAGAATAGGTGATTCTTTGGATTTCTCTCAAATTGAACATACCATAATCACCTTTGGAGAAAGTGGGATTGGGGCAATTACATACAAAAAAAATTTCAAAGAAACGTTTTGTCTGGAATTTGCCAAACCGAATCAATCTATAGAACCTATAACGTTCATAATTTGAGACGTGGCTCAAATCCTACAGCTCACACTTTGAGAGAAAAATGAATGAAAAAATCACTATGCAATATTTTGAAACTAATATCAAGGTACTATGCTCACTGCCGTCGCGTCGTTGTCGTTTCTACTCTCAATAAATAGGCCGCTAAGTGACTGTATGCTCACGTTTGTTTTTCGATATTCACATTTTCAATTCATAACTAAATTAACTTTTTCTGGTCATAACGAACCCAGGTGAACTGTACGCAGACATTCAAGAACGTATTCTGAACGCAGATAACTTATAGTTTCAATGACCTATCCATTGACAAATAATAAGTCGATGATATGTTGCCAGATGTTTTTGTCCTATATCGACCAAACATCTAATCAAAAGGTTTGGATATATTGAAATGTCAGTAAACGCCTGAAATTTGTTTGCCAGCCATATATACAAACGGTATTTCATCACTTAGTGGAAAAAACCCCAAGTCATGTAATGATTACACCTTGCGTAATCAATATTTTGATATATGACAGGCATATGGCACTATTTTCGTGATTTCATAGTGCCGTACCTTCTACAATGAACTTAACAAAACTTGACAAAAATGACTTCACTTGACTCATCGAGTAACAAAAAAAATTGCACAGCGAATAATATGTTAACATCAGAAATCCGTTTGTCATCCAGTAGTACCAAACGCCGTTCATCAACTTCATGACTTAAATGCCAATTCGTATAATCAGTAGATATTTTTCACAATAATTCATCAAAACAATCTATTAGGTTTTATAAATACTGAAGTAATATGGGGATGAGAATAAAACCGGTTTTTGACTAAAAATATTTCATTTGTTGCTGCAAAAAGTATATGGAAAGATCAAAGTTATATGTGCTGTTCTTATGAAAAAAGTATTTTGATGCATACTGAAAGATATTTTCAGTGCTTTGTCACTTGAAGCCAAAGTACCTACCGTATTTTATAAAATGCAAATCTGCTGCACGAAGTATTCAATCATTAATTTGACTTCTTTTACAGGTAAAACTCGCCGCCAATGCAGGACAATATTTTATAACTGCTGATGAAGTAATTCTGCAATTTAGATGTTCAAGTATTTTCAAAATAAAATTAGTAAAATACATGTATCAGTTATGTGATATTTTCTGGGAAAAATCCTATTATTGTAAAAGATGGCCATTTTTTTAATTATTCTTCATCATGCGTTCGGTTGATTTGGAATAACGGTAATGAAAATATCTTTGAAAATATTTTTGAAATTGACGTTCAGAAATTATTCCAAATGTTTGACGAACGTTTTTCATAGTGGGATTTATATTCAATAAAACCAACTTACGATAAAACAGATATTTCCCGATTTCCTTGAATCTAATAAAATTTAATGATATCACATATTGGTTAGAAACTATGATCGATGAAGTTTTTCGATTATACGAAATGAATAAAATAATGTTGTTTTGGTGTGAATTGTACTACCGATTCTTTTCGAATGAATATGTTTTTGTGAGATGTGATTAAATATTTGGATAAAACCCAGATCTGCACGAATGCGTAGCCTAAATAATTTTTTTTAAATAACGCGTATCATTCAACATGGATACAATACGGGATAGGGAGTTGGTGAAGTTGGCTATTTCAGAGAGCTGTTGAATGGTAACGACTTCAGCTCCGTTGGTTCCGGAAATATACGAAAACAGACACATTTTAAAAATTAAAATCTTTTCTGTATCTTCTTCATTTGAAGAAGTATACACATCATTGAATTTCTTGCAACCATCAGAATACAATCGTAGAACTTTCATGCAAAGGGTAATTCGTCATGGGATACCCGTAACTTCAGAAATTTGAATGCGGACCTATATTTTATTGTGTTGATTTTTCAACAGGCAATGTTCATATAATATTGTTGAATTTTTTTTTCGATATTTCTGCAGTGCAAGAAATTTAGTGTTAATCAAACAAATTGGTATTTTTTATTCAAATAACACTTCACTGTGTGATACAACATATGCGTCAACCATAATCGAATGGGCTCAACTGGGTTTTATCTCATGGGATTCTAACCTAGTTATAAGTTTTTCAACATTTTCACTGGACTTCTCACTGATTGAAAATGTCAAGAATGTTACATTATTTGAAATTGTTCATCTGCTAATGTTTGTAATGAACGATTGGAAAAATGGCTCTCTAAAATTTAGTGAACAGGGTAGTTTCAACCGTCCGAACGATACATATTGAAAGAAATTCCGTAATAAATGTTGTTTCTCAGGATACTTCTCAATACCCATATTTTATGAGATATATTGATTTATTATAAAAAAATCTTACTGATGATATACCTAGAATAATTTTGACTGAATTTTGAGCTCCTGAACTTATGTCATAATATCAATTATATCTATATTGAAATCGTTTAACTTTTTATTGACACCTGCAACATGTTTCAGTTTGAAAATATTTATTAAAGTTCGCAAACTTCCATCTAGAAGGCCCATGTTTTTTATTCTTTAGTCTTCTCATTGATGATGTGAAGGCACGTGAGTATACAATAAACACTCAGTTCTCTGAGAAAAATAACTCAAAATGATGCAATCAATTTTTTCAATTCTTGAATTTATTTTGTAACGTTACCTCATTTTTTTCGTTACTCAGAGCAAGATAACGATACAAGTGCCACGACTAGCAGTGGTGATGCGGAGGCAAGAGCGAGGTTCGTTTCTTATAGTCTTTATAGAAGTTCAATACTGGGTGCTAAAAAGGGTTACCAAAACCAAGTCCTTAATAGGGCGCCATCTACAGAAGTTTATAGAAATAGGGCACTCATTTCAACACTCGTCTCTGTAGATCAACGTTGCTACACATACTACCAATAAAACAAAGAAAAATGGTTCAATAGAAAAATTTAATAATGTGAATATAAAAAAATGTTACAGATTCTTATACAAATGAACCAGATTGTCGGTGGTTCAGAATGGGTTTTTTATCCAATGATGGCCTCGATAAGACAAAAGGGTTAGATGCATTGAACCAGCAATATAACACAAACGAAATAACTGGTAATCTTCCACTCCGACTTCTCTGATCCAGGACTCCGGCAGTCTATTGTAGCTCTCCAGAAACTCCCTTAACGGACTACCTAAGTCTCTAATATAGTGGTGCCCCTTTCAACTTTAATTTTACTTTTTTTTAATGACATAAAAATATACATCTCTCTCTCTGTGTCAAACTTCTAACTTGACGTTACACGGTAAAAATCAATTCCCTGACTTAATAATGTTACTCTTTGAAAATGGATTCTGTAACTGAACAAGAGAAGAAGACGATTTATCTGACGTCTGTTTGCATACCTAACCGTGATCCGGCTTTTGAAAGTCAATATTCCGATTTATATTTGTTTGGTAGGCTACCGAAGACTGCTCAGAAGAATCCCAGATCTGTGAAAATAAAAATAAGAATTTAGATAATGGTTATGTTATAGTTCAAAATTGGAAATTGCAAAGGAAAAGGTATATTTTGTGTTCAGATTGTGTCACAAACAATATGGAATTACTAATGGAAAAACATTCATTGATTGTGATATTCCTTTGTTTCATTAGAATAGAAAATATATCAAAATTGTTATATGTTTTACTTTGCAACGTCTTGGATTATACTTTGAAATGAAATGAATTGATATGTTTTTCCAAGCTCTTATCTCAGTCAATATCACAACGAGCCGTAAACCACCCACAGGTTTTATATTTCGTAAATGTGGTGAGATATTCTATGAATTACCAATGTGGAATTGGAAAATCCTAACTTATATTTTTCAATTTTTGTTATAAAAATTTTTCAATTTTTAGCTTTTATTAATATTTAAATTTTTTATTTTATTGGTTGTTGGCTTGTATGTAATTTCAGTTTTTCGTTTAATGAAAATGTTATTTTCGGTTGATCTTTTCATTTGTTTTTCACGGATTTCAAATCAATTTTTATTATATTAGACGATGGAAGTCTGAACTGATGAAATACACCTAACTTCAGTATTTCGTTTAGGTTGAATTCTAGATTTTGTCATCCCTGAAAGTTTTTACAAAGGTTCAATGTCGAAAATCGATGGAAAAAGTGTATTGGCACTGACTTATTCGTGGTATTTCCGTATTATTCTCAAACATAATTTCGATGATAGATATTTTGAAGAGAAATTGCACTGTTTCTTGTCGTTGCACTCTAGCACTTATATTCACTCCAGTTTCAGGTAACCGGAACTGAACTAACTTCCCGTACTGTTCCAAGGTGTACTAACCGGAGTTTGATTTCAGACTGACAGTCACCTTCGTAATTTCGGCTTTTTACATATATAAAGATAGGTGCAAATTCGTTTTATGATTTGCCGGCAATCCGAACTAAGAGGAATTTTATAACACAAGGATTTCTGGACTTTCTGATTTGTGGCTATATATTCAATCGTTGTGTAGGCATTTGCCACAGTCATTAACGCATTACATTTTGATTTCGCCGACTCCGAATACTTGCTCATATAGTGTTTCATTATATCGATAAAAGCCGCAGACGGAGCTCTTGAAAATACTAGGTTCATGATTCTTGGATATCTTACAATCTTCGCAAAACCATTTTTGGTGTTCCAAAGTTCACATTTTTTCTGAAATTTTACCTACTTCTAAGTTCATCACTACATGTGTGTATGCCTTACTTTTGGAAGACGCCAAAGCTTTATTGTATGTGACAAATCATTTGATGCCTAGTTTCTTCTTTGCCACATTTTTATAAATGAAATATATGTTGTGAATTAAAAAATGATCTGAAAAAGTTTTCTCAAGCTCAAAATAAAACATCACATGTACTTCTGAAATCTAAAGTCAAATGTTACTTGAAAGAGAACTACAAAATTAATGTAATGAAGGCTTAAATAAATCACTTTCTTGTGACAAACAATAGCAACATCTGTGATATAGAGCTGATCTCATATCACTGAGGTACATTTTTCAGATACTTCCAAAAAAATAAATCATTCGGAGATGAATCTGGTGATCTGGAAGGTCACATAATCTCATCTTATCTAGGTATCAACGATCAGAAATGGTATTCAGTTCATTCATTCTTGAGTTATGAGTATAAAGTCGAAATTATGACATTTATTTGAATAACAATTCTCATGTCGAAATTCACACATACAAAATCAAAATGTACATGAAACAAAAAATAATAAACGTATATAACTTTCCTCATGAGCTTCCATAAAAACGACATATGAATATCTAATCAATACATTAGTTTAGTCGACTGGATATAAATTCAATTATTTTTCTGTGTTGAACAGTTTATTGTCTAACTAATAAAATCCATATATATACAGTGTGTCCAAGATAAGGATCCTAAGCATGGGAATCTTACTACCTGTTGGAGATACAGCTTAGGTTAAATTAGGAAAAAGTTGTGTTCTTTAAAGCTTATTTACATTCCGTTTAGAAACTTGAAGAATTTTCATGGTCTGCTGAGATATTTGGGAAAAACGAGAATTTGACAATATTAATTTTATTT
>WOGP01010522.1:0-10288 GCA_015342065.1 Leptinotarsa undecemlineata
TGCCCGGGCAGCTGCCCTAAAAAGAAATGCTCCAATTCCTGCTCTCTCATGGTCACGGACCATGCAGAGAAGGGGATCCGAACTCCTGACGACTTTACAGGCTGTATCCAGTACCATTCTGTCATGTAGACACTCCAAACTCAAAAGTACAACAAAGTAAAACAAAAATTATTATTATTATTATTATACAGTTAGTGAAACGCACGTCGAGGGATAGTGTTTTTCCAGTAGTGAGAGAATTGTTTTCATTTCAATATCACATGTAAAATTTGATTCATATTTCAGAAACCATTCAAAAGATTTTTTTTATTTAGAGAAACTGCAGCAAATTCGGAATACTGGTTTGTTTTTTGGGTATAAGTAGAGAAGAAAATGGTTCAAGCCCAATAAAAAATACATCAAATGGTAGAAAATTATTAAACTTTAATAATAGAAATAATAAAACAAAAGAAAAATTAAGAATATTACTAAAATTTCAATCAACCTTAAAAAACTCCAAAAGCTTCATTTGACTTATGGTGCAGATAATTTGGAATATATTATTCCAAATTACGATCACCTTTTTTTGACTTTGCTTACACTTTTCCTTACCATCTAATACATTTCTCATTTTTGTAAGTTTTATAGTTTTCACTTCTCTTGGTAATAATTTTTATAACAAAATGGCTTACACTAATATAATTATTAAGTAATAATTAGTCACAATAATCACAGATGGAATATCCCCAATTATATTCACTTTCGGTATTCCAAATTAACAACATGACATCCTAACCTAAAATTTCATGTCACATTTTTAATTTCAGAAATATTAACAAAATAAAAGTAAAGCCATCAACTAAAAAGCTCGCTCATTAGTTAAAATAATTACAATAAAGATTTTATGTATCACAGTAAACGATTATCAATGATTGCTTTCTTACCGAAAAAGTTTGAAATTTGACGTTTCGCTTCTACGAGGCTGGCAGCCGGAATGTAAAGATAGCGGTCATTTTTTAGAACTCATTAGCTTCTTATAGCGCGTGACGATAAGTTTACAAGAAGAAAACACATATGGCACTAATAATAATTAGGTATCCAAGGTATTCCAACTTACCTGCAGTATTCCAAATTTGCTACAGTTCCTCTACGATAAATGCGATTGGTTAACTGGATCCATTAAACGAGAAAAACTTTCTTGTTGGCCCTGTGTTTTATTTTCAGTACAAACCGAATACCAAACGAGGTCTAAAATAGGATACTCCGATTTAAAAAAATTACTTCGTTCTACAGAAAGACATTTGAAATCTAAGGAGCATATATTTTCGTATTTGTTTGAAAGTGATTGACAATGTTTCTTGATGATGAATTTCACTAGTTCGGACTTCCATTGTCTAATATATAAAATGATTTGAAATCCCTGAGACACCTAAAAAATATATTTTCGTCTTGTAATTAAAATTATTCAGCTAACAAAATATAGCAACAGCTTTAGATAGACCCCAAAAAGAAGCCATAATGTCTCTTAGGGAAAATCGGTCGAATTTAAAAAGACTTACGATTAGATATTACGATTTATTTGGGTTCCCAAGAATTAGCTTTTCGCGGACACGATGAAACCGAAGATTTGATCAATCGCGCCAATTGCAAGGAAATTTTAATGTTATGGGGCAAATATGATTCACAATTTGGCACTTTTTTGAACGGAAGCGTTTTTTCGGGCACCTCAAAAACCATCCAAAATGAGTTTATAGACAGGATAACATATATTATTAAGGAAAATATAAGCAAGGAGATTAAAAGTATCTCTTTTTTGCATGGAAAATTGATGAAACTACCGATATTACCTGTACATCACAACTTTCAATCATTTTTAGATATGTCAAAGATGGTAATGTGGGAGAACGTTTTATGGGTTTTCATGATGTTTCATCTGGGCGCACAGGGACGATTTGTTTAATTTTTCAATTCGTACGTGTGCCACCTATAATTTTAGACAAAAGTTAATTGCGCAAACCTATAATGGGGCTGTGGTCATGGCCGATCATTTAAATAGTTAACAAACTAAAATAAAGTCTATAGCTCCTCATGCACTTTTTACGCATTGTCATGCCCATGCCCTAACTTAAGTATTAAACACAGCAAGCAACAACATAAAAATTTTTGCACCTCCCGCGGGCTTTTCTGTATATATAGTCTTTATGACTTTAGCCCCTCCTTCCCCAATATACGAGCCGTCACTGCAACTACTGTTGTATCGCGTATTGGATAGGGCTTTGAATAAACTGATCAGGTGTGTGCTCTAGTTCACCGATGAGAAAGAGAGTAAATGTTCAGTAATTGAACTACTTATTCATAGATGTCACCAATATGACAATTTACCGGTTGTATCCAATTGAGTACATTGGGAACGAATGGGTTAAAGTAGTCTCCCTCAGATATAATACAGTTGTGCCGGCGGTTTTTTTCAATCTTTGAAGCAGTTTTCATTGATGTTTTTTCATCCCTCCAATCGTCGCAAAACGACGCATGGGTTTATTCAATCTTGGAAACAGGAAATAGTCTGGTGAATCATTGGCTAAGGCATAAGGTAGTGTTTTTTTGGGAAAAATTACAAATAATCAATGAAGAGTGAGCAGGTTGACGTCATTCAACAAGTTCTGAGCGATGCTCATGCGACGGTTTTTTGGTCAAAATTCAGCAATTTTTGATGTGCCGACATCCTCAATATAATGATTCAATGATTCTCCATAACAATTCTCTTCACTTTCTCGACGTTTTCATCGGTTGTTGATGTGCTGGGGTGTCCAGGTCAAGTATCAACATTCACATCTTCTCGACCTTCTGTGAAAAGCTTGTACCACTTGTAAACATTTTTCTGACTCAGAGTATATTCACCGTATGCCACTGTCAATATTTCAAGTATTTTTGAGAACTCAATTCAATTTTTTACACAAAATTTGATGCAAATTCTTTGATCCATTTTTTTGACAGCAGAAAATCACCGAACAGGCAAAATACTTCTATTATGCCTCTCACCAACAAACTAAACATACTAAACAGCTGAAACTGTGAACATATGATCGAGATGAGTGTACCAACATAAAAAAAATTAAGAAATCGCTAATTGAATGTACATAGCCCGCGCAGTTTAAACATTCACTTTATTTTTTGAACGGACCTCGTATATTTGGGTATATTTGGGGGTGTAATTGTCTGGGGGAAAACCTTTTGATTTTCTACTTCTCCATCATTGGACCAAAAATATGAAAAACTTCCAAGGAAGAGAAGAAAGAAAAAAGTTTTTTCAAAAGTTTTATCCGTTTATATGAGTCTATACTGTAATATCTCAGTGAAAACTCAATCAATTCAGTCGAAATGAGCAGCATTTGAATCAGTGCACTTTTGCTAAAGTAACACAAATCAATTAATTATGTCATCATTAACAACTCGAGAATCAATGAAGTCGACGAAGGCCGTTTTTGCTTTGTCCTAGTTGACGAAAGTTCAACCGGAAAGAAAGTTATAGAACTGCTTGAAAAGATAGTAGGTGAATATTGTTTGATTTTCGGACGGTGATTTATGAAAGTGCGGACGAGCGTTATCGTGGAGATAGATCGAACCTCCTCTGTGGACCAGTGCCGGCTGCTGCTCTTTAAATTCCCCACTGCTGTGATAGTTTGGCCCAGTTGAACCACAGTGAACCACAACAGCCGCTGACCGCCATACAGTAACCATGGCCTTATTTGATGGGTTTTTGCCTTTTGGTGGATTGGTCAACCACTGTCTTGAACGTCTCCTGTTGTCGTTGAAGATACACTTTTCATCACACGAGACGACCCAATTCAAAAAAGGATCGTTTTGGTTGCGCAAAAACAAAGAAGAACAGAACTCGAAACGTGACAATTTCAAACAATCGTTCAAATCGTGGGGCACTCACTTTTCAAGTTTTAAACCATCAAAAACCGCATGGTAGCTGGCGCCCAGTTCTTCCGCCATCCCAAGCACCGTTTGTGATGGGGTCTTTAAATACTCGTCCTGGATTACTGTAGGTCGACCACTTTGGGGCGCATCTTTATAATGACATGTAAATCATGCATATAAATTTCTTTCAGAAACACACTGGAAAAAATGTTTTGAAACAAAGACTTTCACAGAAACATTGGATTACACAAAAAAAATCAAAACAACTACTTTCATGTGGATATTGAATCCCACGAAAATAACTCTCTACCATTCAAGCATTCGTTATGGAACTGAAAAGAGTATTGATATGAAATATCAAGGAGCACTATCATCCTTAATGGTGTAGTTCGAAGGTTATTCGGACAACTCATATTTTCAATGTCAATTTTTAATTTGAAAATCGTATTCTAAACATACAACTTTTGGCACATATATTGTTAGTTCGTATCATACGAATGTATTTTTATCAAGTCCAACACTCAGTTCTAGTCTATATACATTTCTATTTTTTTTTTATTTTTCTGTATGTTCAACTTCAAAAAAAAATTAATGAGTTTCCAGAGTTCAAATTGTCTTCCCCTTTAACCACAATATGATAATATCTACCTTAATTTTTTTCCTAGGACCTTCACTATTTTCCCTTTCGCCCTGCAAACAAAATCGTTTCCGCTTGGACTGCCATGGAAAGAGTTGACGAGAAAAACGGATGCTTGCATGTCGTTCCAGGGTCACACAACGGTCCACTGTACAATCACGAGTATCCAGAGGTTAGAACAAATTTTGTTTTGACCTTAACGTTTAGAATACATTTTGTAGGGAAACAAACATAAACTCTACCATGAAGTAAAGAAAATGAACCACCTTCCGAAGCTGCATGTTATTATGGAGAAGGGAGATACGATTTTTTTTCACCCTTTACTATTGCATGGTTCTGGCCCCAACTCTACTAAGGTACGCCCTGCTAAATACAAAACACTTGAAATATCTGAAGGGTAAAATGAATTCAACACAAACACTACTTCCACACACCAAAACTGCAATATTTTTTTCAACGAGCGTTTCACCAATCAGAATGACGTCATCCTTTACTCAGAATTCGTCAATTTGAATCTAAAGAATGCACTTTTACTCTCACTTTTCTATGCAAACTAATGGAATTTTTTGTGAAACTACAGGAGTGGTCAGGTTTTCAATTTTGCAGTACCTAAAATGTATGGTCTGCCAAAAATTCACCAACCTGATAACATGTTAGGACCAAATATTTCCCTCTACTAATGAAATTAAAAAATGGCTAGCCAAAGAGTTTGAAACTCTCAGGGTGTTACACTAAATTTAAGTATTGATGACTTAAACAGTTCTTTCCAAGCATTTCCTAGGTTTAATAGTATTAATATTGATTGATTAATTATTTTCTCAATATTAGAGATATTTCGGTTTTGTTGCAGTTGCAAACGCAGTCCGCGTTTGGTGACTTAGTTTTCGTGAGGCTGCGACGGATAGTGTTACCGGATCTGAAGCAGGTTCTATTATAATATTGTATTGTATTGTCTAATATAATATTGTACTTGGAACCAATTCTTCTTATCTTCTCCGATAATCCTCTGATGTAAGGGAGTGCAAGCACTGGTTGTGACGGGTTCTCTTCCTTGCAAGGCTCCTGCTGTCTTTTAGCCAAAGTCTTTTCTACCATCGCTTTGGAGTAGCCATTCCGTTGAAGATCATTTTTGATGATGTCTAGTTCCTGATGCCCAAATATATTTATATACAAGAAGTCCAAACAGTTTTAGTATAACCGAAACTTCGCTTATCGGGCAATAATTTTGCATATCATCTCTCCGGCCACTTTTGAAAATAGGAGTTACTATTGCTCATTTTCATTCGCCTGGAAATTTACCTGTTTCATGTGACTGTCTGAAAAGTATATGTAATGGAATAGCAAGAGAACTAGTTGAGTTTTAACAAAAAGTGGCATGGATATATCTCGACCTGCTACCCTCTTTGGATCGATATTTAGAAGACCCACTATCCAGTGACGTCAAACTGAATAACGTTCAATACGTCATTATTTTTACAAACTATTTGTTGACTTGTATCAAACGTGAAATTTTCTTTTTCAAAAACTCTCCTAAATAAGTTACTGTGGTCAGGTCCTGTATCAGCTTTATTCAGTTTGATATTGAAGGGAGTAATTTTCTTTACATAATCATATTTCCGAAAACTTTTATTTGTTGAAGTGGTAACTTTTTATGTTACCTAACGAAGCGAAAGGCAGGGTCCTCCTCTCTCGTCGGACAGACGATCAGTGTTTAGAGTGCGTTAGACATATACTGTTGACAGTATTATGAAAATCTAGCCAGCAAGCACGTAATATTTTTTTATTATGTAAAATGTGGCTTAAAAATTATTATACTTAGATTAGTTCAAGTTATCATTTCTGTCGACCGTCCCGAGAATCATGGTCAATTAACAATTTTCAATGAACCTCGAAAAGATTTATTTCATTCACGTTTCCATTTTTTGTGGATCTAGTTTTAATCTTTTATAGTTTCAATAGTTATTGTAGAAATACAATAAATTTTTTTTTATTTATGAAATGAATTTATCTTCTATAATTTTATCATGATCACATAAAGTAGCAATGTTTCTCTCAAACGAGATTTGTTGAATACTTCTAGATACTATCAGTAACTAGTGTACAATTCTTCTTTTGAAGTAACAGTATAATTTTCGAAAACTATATTAAAGATTGTCAATGTAATCTAGTTCAAATAAAAATGGAATTCTAGCCTCATCTTCATTTATCAAGTAAATAAACATCTATATAGCTCTATCACTTTACCACCATTACATGTATCTGAATGTGGTATTATCAGTTTTTGTTGCATTTCTTTGCGGAACTGTACTTTTCATTTATATTTTTCTACTTGCTTTTTCAATTCCATTTCATAATTTTAGTTTATTCAATAAGTAATGTATACGAAATTTCCTGTGAAAGACCAACACACATCTTTTGAAAGATATGTGATAGTCTCTCTCAGGAGATTTTTGAAGAAAACGACAACATGATTTCAGTATGACAAATACTCAATATGAATTATTGGATCTGTTCTCGTGAATAATCACAAAATGGTATCTTGAAGGAGCAAAAACAGTTCAAACAAGGAAGATACAACAAGCAATTCTATGTATTCGAAACATATAGTGATTTAACGTAAGGACTCTCCCTTGCTGTAACAAATAATGGCGAATTTGCATATTTGAAGAAGATCCCCTTGAGAGATATGATTTCTCCATATGCAGGTATACAGCGCCAGTTTGAACATACAGGGTTATTCGTTCTCAAGAGCAAATGAGATCATATAAAAACAGTAATTCTCCTGAGTTGAATTTCATGTGTTTTGCATGTCGGAACTATTTTTCCTTATGCCAAATCGTAAGTTTAATGTTAATCAATGCGGAAAACCCTTTGATTTTCTATTAATTGAAAAACATTATCGACGTTCTACTAACTATCATATAGAATGTATTTATTTATTTTCTGTTCTATTCTGAATACTCCAACCTTTCCTTCAAAAGACTATTTCGAAAGGATTGTTAAAAATGGGAATTGGTATCCATTGTAATAACTGTGATATTTTACACAATGATGTGGTTCATTCTTATAGGACATTACGGGTTATTTGTTTGCCTAATCCCAATGTTTAGTATAGTCCTGACCGACGGAATACCGGAAATTCAAAACGTTTCACCCTCTACCTGCACGCGGAGTCGTAAAAACGTTTGAGTACCCCTTTTCCCGATATACACCCCATATTCGAAGTGGACATTACGTATTCTGAGCCAGTGTCGAACATAAAGCTGACTCCTTACCCCGTTCAGGGCAGGCACGTAATGAACATTTCCGAAATTTCGTATTCAATTCCATACGGATTTTCGGTGTAATACGATACGGGAAAGTACACATATATTTCGAGTCTTAGCCCCACCGTTGGACACTAAAAAGCAATGATATCGAGGTTGAATAGTATTTTATCGAATATAAGTTTTGTAAGATATTGGAGTCATATTTATACCAGATCAGATTGTGGAGCAGTTCAGTGAAAGACATATGGCTATATGAATAACTATATGAATAAAGGAAAGTAAAAGCGTTTACTTCAATTCTAACCCTGTTTTCATTTTACATACTGAATATGTGAGCTAAAGCATTTGTTCCTGTTTTATTCAAAAGGTCACTCATCGTCCTTTGGGATGGAAATGGAAAAATATCTATAATTTTGAAAAAAAAAAACGGTGAATTTGGATTTCACAATCATATCACCAGAAAGCCACGAAAAACTGAATATTCAAAGTTCTTCCAAACGACAATTTATAAAAACTTTTCCGTTAACCACCTGTCGCACCCCTATGAACGGCAAACCTCAGAAGTCAAAACTTGTGCAAGCTAAGAACTAACGAGGTATTACCTTTTAACGTGTGATTCCTAACACGGGTTGAACGATAGCAAGTAAAAATCGATCGTTTAGCCTGGGGCTTGACCCACCGACCAACACGGCGGTCAATTGAGTGAGTGAAGAAAGCACCCACGTCGAACCGACCGGCTACCGACCGATTCAGTTACTTGTGTTGACTGAAAAGGAAAATCATTTTTATAACAGAAGGATGCATTTTGTCTCTCTTTCACCTTGTTTGAACTGATAAATTCAAATCATTTATCACATTTTCGGTCATGAGGTAGAATCTAGATAGTTCTTTTATAATATTCACTTTCAATATTCTTATTGTAGAATTGTTTTCCATTTCACACGATAAATTGCTTAGTGCCAAAAGAGGATTAAGAAACATTAGCCGAATATCCAGATTCATCCAGGTCTATTGTTCAATGTACAAGTCATTTTTGTCGGCAACTGCAGAGACAGAGCCTCGAAATGTTTGAAAGTAATGTTCAAATTATTTTCAAGCTCTCTCATGAATGTATTTAAAATGTTGATTGTGAGTGTGTGTGAGTGAAGTTGATTTGCAACAATTCAATTACCTGTCTTAGTCATAATATACACAACTAAAATGAAATACAATGAAAACGATCAAAGCTTTATCTTTATGAACTCGAGAAGATAATATGAAGTGTTTATTATTGTTCGAAAAATATAGTGGTTTCATAAAATATATCAGAATAGTTTCTTCTGCGGAGGAGATACTTCTTTGCTTGGTGTAACGTCACTAGACGTTTTGTGCATAACAGTTTATGATTGTAACATTAGATGATTCAGCTTCATAATTACGAATTTCAAATACTGTTTTTCAGTTTCTTTCATCATAGTCAATGCCTGAAGTTTCGTTTACAACTGAATTACCAGAGAAGTGATTCCTTCACCTGATCGCCTTCAATAATTTCTACCGCATTTGTAGAGGAAACGTCAAGAATAGGAAACAAACTGTTATCTCAGACCCTGGGAGTTTAAAAAAGCAATAGCTAACTGTTTTCAAATGCAAATTTGGACTAAATTTACAAGTTCGCACCGACTGAATTCACATGTTTTTATTAACAATCATCATTGATGCTAGTAAACCTAAATAATCACTTTATGACAATAGTTTTCGCAGGCACTTCTTACAATTTGAACTGAAATAAGTACTGTGTTATATTCATTTTCCAAAACCCGTTGCATATTTTTCACACTAAACCTATAACGACCTGAGAAACAACTTTATCAAAGAATGGTTCATTCTTTGTTCCTCCCCCAAAGTAACTCCAGGCTGACCGGAAAAAACCTTGTTAGTTTTAATGGGGAAAAGAGTACTATGAATTCGTTTTGTACACGTGAACCTTCTTATACAATTCGAGACAGCGTCTGAGCTGCTGAACATGTGCGAAATAACGAACTTTTTCAGTATACCGTCGCTTTCACGCTCCACAAATTCAAAAGATCGTTCGCTGTTGTATTCCGACAATAACAGGGTTTCATAAAGGTAGTGTATCTAGCATTCCGTCAAAGGTAATTAGTATAAAACCAGAAAGGAATCGTTTGGGAGCAAATCGCTCCCAATCGCTGTGGAACTCTGAGATTCGACTCATTAGAAATGGATAAAAAACTGTCTGGTACAAATGCTATATTACTATCTGAAATTATTGATCTCACGTGTTTCCAAAATACCATAGAAAAATAAATATTCTGTTTAAAAAATATGTTTAAAATCTGTTTTTCCGTTAACCAGTTGTCGCACCCCTACGAACGACAACCCTCAGAAGTCGAAACTTGTGCAAGCTAAGGATTAGCGAGGTCTTACCTTTTAACGTGTGATTCCTAACACGGGTTGGACGATAGCAAGTGAAGATCGATCG
>WOGP01010523.1:0-10287 GCA_015342065.1 Leptinotarsa undecemlineata
CAACTTGTCTAACTAATCTTAATGAACTAAAGTCTATGGAATGGTTTTGTTGCATAATATGATGAGCGACTGCTGATTTTCCAGGTCTTCCATATTTTAAGTGTGCTATGTGTTCCTTATATCTTACTTTAATAGATCTTTTTGTCTGTCCATAATATTTTGCATCGCAGTCCTTAAATTCAATTTCGTAAATTCCAGACTTTTCCGAATTCTCGACTTTGTCTTTTGCACTTCCCAAAAGGCTCTGTAGTGTATGACTTGTTTTAAAAACCGTTCGTTCTCAATCTAAACCCCTTCTCCCTTATGATGTCATCTACAATACCCCTCGAGAAACCGTTAGTGGCTGCTATTTCCTGTATTGTGCGCCTTTCTTTCGTGAACCTATCATGTGTTAGATGGAAAGTCAAAAGACGATGCACTAAAAAATTCAACCCAGGCAGTTTGTGCTGTCCACGGTGATGTGAACTGTCAACTGTACGTGCTTGTTTCTTTTCTATATATATCGTATTCGAATCCTCCATATTGGCTCCTCATTACCAAAACGTCAAGAAATGGTAGTTGTCCTTTATTTTCTAATTCATACGTTAATTTTATTGATGGACATCAATTATTTAAAAAGGAAAAAAAAGTCCCCAATATTCGATTTTTTGGTACCGAATATCGCGAAAATGTTATCCACATACCATAGCCAAATCCTAAGAAATTACTTCTACTTTTCTTTGGTTTTCATTTCGAATCTGCTCATGAACAGGTCTGCCAGATAGGGAAACAAAGGGTTTCCCATGGTTGTTCCTTCCTGTTGTTCATAAAAGCAACCTTCTACCTGGTACCGATTTTGTTTTATACACAAATTAGTAAGAGAAACGAATTCATCGATTTCGTTATTATTGAAATTATTTTCTCTAATAATTTCCTGAGGTATTGCAAGGTCTGTGGAATTGGAACGCTAGAAGTAAGGAACTAACATCAAAGGAAACCAAAATCTCACCTTCTTGCAGAACCAGTTTTTTGTATGTTGAATGAACTCTAAAGAGTTTTTTATACTAAAACCTGGTTCCGCAATAGACAAGGTTTCAAATTCCTCAGTTAGCCACTTTGCTATTTGGTAAGTAGGGGCTTCAATAGCTGACACGATAGGGCGCATTGCTTTTCCCGGTTTGTGGATTTTTGGGAGGCAATATAGTTTCGACACCCTTGGGCTGGAAACTTGTAGCTTCCGTTTTAGTTGAGGGGTAAGTATGTTGTTTGCATTTCTTGAGGACGTCTTTTACTTCGGCAATAATATTTGGTAACGGGTTTCTAGACAATTTCGCATACGGTCCGTTAGTAACGAGAGTATTGACCCTTTCGTAGTAGTCCGATTTATCCAGAATTACTACTTTGTTACCTTTGCAGGCTTTCGAATAGAAGACGTCTTTATCTTTCAATCGTTTGATAAGTTTCTTTTGATTTTTATCGTTGTTTATTGAATGTTTCCGGTTATCTGTTATCTTGTTCTTGGAGAATTGATTCCTGACCTTTCTCGAACTAGTCCGTCATAAATATTGTTGAAAATCATTCACCACAATCGTTTGATAAGAAAGAGATCAACCTTTCGAACAACGGTTTGAAATTTGGCATCCCGCCTTCCGAGAAAGTTCTTGAGGATATTGTTGCTAGTGTTGAAAGTTTGAATCAATATATGCCCGATTCTTCGAAAGGAAGTTCGAGAAAAGGTCAGGAATCAAATCTCCAAGAAAAAGATAACAGATAAACGGAAACATTCAATAAACAACGATAAAAACCAAAAGAAACTTATCAAACGATTGAAAGACATGAAAAGATGGACAGACAAAAAGATCTATTAAAGTAAGATAAGAGGAACACATAGCACACTTGAAATATCAGCAGTCGCCCATCATATTTTGCAACAAAACCATTCCATAGACTTCAGTTCATTAAGATTAGTTAGACAAGTTAACAACAACAGGCAACCAGATGCCTATGAGAGTGTGGAAATAATTAAACACAATAATATTATGAATAACAATGACAGACCTATACCAAATAGCATACAATATAGTTTGTTAAAATAATATTGTTAGGTTTACTGATTACTACATAAGGACACATTGCAAAAATAAAATTAGATAGGTAATATTGTGAAATAAATGAAATATAGCTGAAAATTGTTAACAGTTAAACATATATTGTAAAATAATAGATAAGTCAAAATTGTAAAATTAATTTAGGGTGGTATGCCTGTGTGAGTGGTACGCCTGTAGGGTTTACCTGTTTAGCATAACTAGCGTTAGCTTCGCGTTAGTTTCTAGTTTGTTCTTCCTCTTGAAGATGATCACTTGGTGATCGCAACACGTGTCGAGGTGTTGAAAATTACGCGAGGTGTTGAAAATAACGATTTGGTGTTGGGAAAAAACTCCAGTAATAGGCATTACCACAACAAAGATTCTAAACAGTGCATCAGAAGTTGAACCTGACAAAAAAAATGATTATTTCGTAAAATTTCCGTAATATACGTGTGATGCACTGTTTGGAATCTTTGATGTAGTAATGAATATTACTGGAGTTTTCTCCCAACACCAAACCGTTATTTCAACACCTCGACATATGCTCCGATCACCAAGTGATCATCTTGATCATCTTCACATTGACGATCTACAGAGGAGAATCAAATTAAAAACTGTTTTTAGAAAAGCTGAAACTTTTCCTAGCTGAATTTATAGTTAGTTAGATTTTGAATTATTAGATTCTCATACTTGAAAATCAAGCTACTCACGAAACGATGTATTTCCGATTCACAAATTTTGTCGAATTATGGGCACTCATGCATTTCTTTCAATTGTGAAGTGTACTTGAATGAAACTTCTCCTCCTTCATCTGTAGTTTTCATCCAACCAGGACTACAGAATAGTTTCACTAAGCGAGTTGACAAGATAGCTTGGCTTACTGGATTTTCCGGGTTGGTTTATCAATTCATCAAGAAAATCAGGCTTCCTGGGTCTGAACAATGTTCATGTGACCAAATTCAATATATGTATGTATAAAGTATAATTCATAGGTAATATAATTAATCACGTAGCTGAGGGAGCCTTAGAGTATCCCTGTCGGGTGAGGTGTCACCCATGAAGATGAGTGTTTCTCTATATGATGCATCATCGTAAAGTGTGTGTTTCTGTACTGAGAGAATATTTTATTCGAAGTCCACTCAATGTTACTAACAGATCGAGATATCAAACATCAACTCAAAATGAAAAACCCTGTCATGGTTATGCGTAATGGAATTTCATTTCTTATGTACTTTGACCATGAAGTAACCAATTAATCCGACCCTAAGTTAACATTGGGTATGGATATTGATCAAACGACTTCCAATTATTCATCTTTTTTGTAACATTGGATCAAGAGTAAAATCTTCTCAGAACTTCAATTCTTGATTTTGTCAACAAAACTAGAAAGCTAGATTAGGCAGTCAGGAATTGACTCATCACTTTCTGAAGATCAGGATAACTCATGAATTTGCTTTTCACCAAATCATTGGGTAGCAGAAGCAGAATCTGCGTCATGAGAAAACAAACCCCTGTGCAGGTCAGCAAACAGGCCCAAACGATGATTCACTCAAAACATAGACGAAAGAGCCTTGCATAGCTGAATCTGATATATCTTCCAGCTCACTAACATATATTAGAAAGTTTCTGTGGTCATTAAAGTAGGAATAGTGCACTTTGAATATCCGACAACTTCAATATTTACCAATCAACCGGGATATATTCATTATGTACTTGTGATGCCCTCTTTGGAACCTTTGGTGTAGTAATGAATATAACTGGAGATTTTTCCCAACACCAAACTGTTATTTCAACACCTCGACACATGTATCGATCACCAAGTGATCATCTTCAAGATGAAGAATGAACTAATAATACTTATAATGTTATCCTTATTTACACCATATATACCTCTTCTAGGTACCTGTGTCTTGAGTACCTTGAATTGATTTCACAGTATTGCCTTCTCTAATAGTTTTAAATATTATTTCAACCAGCTATATAGTATACTATTAGGTATTGGTCCACCATCGTTATTCATAATATTATTATATTTACTTATGTCTACACTCTCATAGGTATCTAGATTCCTATGATAGTGTAAGTAATCTTAATGAACTGACGTTTATGGAATGGTTTTGTTTTGTGCTAAGGGTTCATTATATCATCAGACCTTTTTGCCTGTCCATAATATTTTGCATCGCAGTCGTCACATTTACATTCGTAAATTCCAGACTTTTCCTAATTCTCGACTTTGTCTTTTGTATTTCCTGAAAGGCATGGTAGTTTATGACTTGTTTCAAAAACCATCTTCATACCTTGTTCCTTGAAAATATTTCCAAAGTTTTTCGTGTATTGGTGGTATGGAACTGAGATTCATCTTGTTCATTATGATTTCCATAGAGAATGTTACAGAGCTGTATATTATGGCATGGAAGGCTACAGTTCATCTGAGTAGATTAGGAAAGCGTTTCCTGGCAGGTGGATGCAATTAGTTCACTGCAATTATGGGGGAGGGGGGGGTGTTTGAAAACCATGAAGATAATCGTTGAATTATCGCCAATCAGGACTTCACTAGATTCATGGAAATATACTACGGTCTGCCAAATTCTTGCCCTGATAACACAGCCTTCGTAGACTGCATCAGGTTTTTTAGCGGTTGAGTCTCACTTTCATCAGTTGACCTGGAAATCTCTCACCCAATAACATAATCGAATTCGTTCAGACTGGATATATTTAGTCAACTTCAAATAGGTGTAGGTCACAATAAAACCCTCGTGAGTTATGATGAAGGATCGAATAGATATTCCTTGTAGATGGTTCTTCTGGTGGTGACAGAAAAGTAAACCAGGATCATAGTTTTCCGTCTGAAAGATTTCAATAAACGAGTATCTATTCGTTATACAATATTCAGAAGAACTTATTAAACTGAACCAGAATAATGAATAATCAGGTGTAAGGGTATTTAAAACCACAATGTGAATAGGAGTACAAATAATAATGGCTTGATTCATTTAAAATAATTTTCATCGGTTCGAGAAGAGATACTCACACTTGTTGAAGATCAGCTCAGCACGAAGAGATGGAGAGAAAAAGTGTTTGCCCTTGAATTCCATAATTCTAAGTTTTACATGCACAGCCCATCGTGTTTTTGGGACTAGCGATTAAGGGCGCATGTTTCAGTTTCGGCACAATTTTCAAACGAATAGTTTTAGTTCTTTTTTTGATATATTTTTTTAAATTTTCATCATGATGATACTTTTACTACTGTCATGAAATTAAGTGAATAATATTGATGGAATTAATGATGGAAATAATTAGAATTTTTCCATCGACCCCCTATCTGTATCACTTGAGGCATTCCTGCTACTATAATTTTAAAACAGGAGAAAAATATTCATGTTATTGCATTATATTCCTCTATTCACAATAGACACGAATACTTTTTCAAAGATAAAGAAAGGAAATTGCATACCGGCTGCCGTTCCCAATAAATCTGAATAATTGACAAATCGGATTTGAACACGATCCTTCTTCGAGATATGAGCCTACTTGAAATCAATAATTGAGGTTAGCTAATACTGAAACAATGATATTACTGTCAATTGACATTTCCGGATTGTTTATCGAACATTTTTAAGTATTGCTCGTATTCAGTTCTCCTTCTTTCCACATATGCCAAGTCGATTTATTTTGACCAGTGTTGGTAACGTCAATCGCAGTTCCTCGAACATCTTTTGAAAAATATTCAAAATAAATATATATATATGTGTGGAAATCAAAATATCTGAGTAATTGAACAGAAATCATATGACCAATCTAATAGAAAGTGGCTGAAGGAATGTGCCTGTGCTACAGACCAGTTACGCTCCTAAATTGTGCTTATAAAATTTTGGCAAATGTGATGAACCAAAAGTTAATTCATAATTGTTTGCATTGACTAATATTCAAGTATTGAAAATAATGAAAGACTGACACACAAGTGAGGGAGAAATTTCAAGGCGAAATAAAATTGAGTACGGAGACCTTATACCCCCAACACTATTCATACTAGTATAAGGAAAACAAGCATGAAATGAAAACATAAAAATATATTTTACCAGTTCAGACTTCCATTGTCTTATATGCTTATTAAAAGATTTTGAATCCCTGAAAGAATCAATAAAATAAATATCTGAAAATAACAATTATACTAAGCAAAAAACTCTGAAATGAAATTACAATAAAATAAAATAAAAGCAACAATGGAAAATTGAAAATTAAAAAAAAATTAAAAATTATTAGATTTCAAGCTAGGTTTCGTTTGTTGGTATCCACAATTGTCTTTGGATGATGACTGGACTCATTTCATTCGAATGCATTCACCTACCCTCTCTATCCTCTCTTCGCTTCACTGGTTTAGCAGGAGCTGGCCATTTGGCGAGGGTTGTCCATTTTATGCCTGAGTATGGGTTTCCGTATGTTGCGTATTTCTACGCCAGCTTGGCTTAATGCGTTGTTGGACAACATATTTGCGGATTCTTTGAATATCCTCCAAAACCAGTATTCTTGCCTGTAGATGACCTCAGCTTGGGACCAGTTGATGTTATGTTGATAAGTCCAAATATGCTTTGTAATGCGAACTTTTAATGACTCCAATTCTTGGAGTCGCAGTCAGCGTTTGGTAGCCTGGTTTTTAGGACGCTTCTACGGATATTATTTCCGGATCTGAAGCAGGTTTTGATGTTGTACTTGGGTTTATTTCTTCTTATTCTTCAAGACAACCCTCGGGTGTGGATAAGAGCAAGTGCTGATTGTGACGGCTTCTCATTCTTGCGAGGCTCTTGTTGTCTTCTGGTCAAAGTCTGTTTCACCATCACTCCAGAGTAACCATTCCGTTGAAGATCATTTTTGATAATGCCTAGTTTCCTTCTTATTACAGAGCCGGAAAACACGATCGATCTACTAGAGTCTAAATGGTTTCTTTTTAAGTCAATTGATGGTGATTGAATTCGTGGTTTAGATAGTGTCCCGTGTGAATGGGTTTTCGATTTACATATGTGTCCCAATTAGTGTCGGTTCTCTTCACTAATACCTCTGAAAATGGAAATTAGTTGTGGACTTCTTTCTCCATTGTGAAGGTGAAGGAATATCTTACGCAGTTGATGTGCTTCAGGAAGGCATCTAGTTCTGTTTTCCCATGGTTACATATTATCAACGTGTTGTCAACGTATCTTCTACAATGGCCAGAGTTTCAGACCACTCTATATATTAGTTGCCTATAACTGGTGAAAGTGGCTATCTCATTGGTACTCCCTCATCTTGCTTGCAGAATTCATCCTTCAGTTGGAAATAGCAATTCAGTACAGATCATCCTAGTAATTCCATGATTACTTTTATAAGTAAGTCCGTTTTATCTTCCAGGTTCCCGTCTTCGGATAGCTTCCTCTGAATAATTTAAAGTGCGACAGGAACGTTAGTGTAAAGGCTTCCCACGTAGAAACTGATTAATTGATCTTGTTCTGTGACTTCGGTAGTTCGATAAAATTCTTTGAATTCTTCACAAAATGGTTGTATTAGTGGCAGTAAAAATCTCTGCTGCTAATGATCGGTCTGAACGAAACACCCTTTTTGTGAATTTTGGGCAGCCCATACAAGTGTGGGGCTTACAGTGGTCCTATGTTGGCGATGATCTCTACTTTTTTTTTTCTGAAAATAGACTCAGTAGCTAAATGTCTGGAGCTAATGATCGGTCTGAGCGGTACACCCTGTTTGTGGATTTTGGGTAGTCCATACAAGTGAGGGTGCTTACTGTGGTGCTGCACCACCACCACTTAACCTGTGAAGCAGAGACTGGGAAGAGGGGATAGGTGTAAGTACTCGAATGTCCTTTTAATAGTCATTTCTCGAAGGAATAAGTCCAGTCATTACCCGAAAACGATTGTGGATACTAACAGTTGAAACATCGTGAAGTGAAGTCAAAATACCATTCTATAGGCATGAAAAGTGCATATAGTCAAAGTCATGAAAGTTGTACTTTTTCAATATTCACTAGGTAGTCACGCTAGTCGCAGAACCAAATTTATTGCAATGCCTGAACTATCAATTGTAAGTTGTTGTAGTCATGCTTTTTCTATAGCTCAATTTAATATCGGATTTTCACCATGCCTCTACTTAACCACATTCAGATTCACGAAATTCTTTTTCTTAGAAATAAATCTGCCAGGAGACTCAATCCTGACAAACATAATAAGCCGGCAACCCAATTTTCACTTTTTTTTTGGAGTGATAACTTTTTATGGAAGGGTAAACCGCATCGTTACCCTACGCCTTACAACGCCAGTCTGTCTGGCTTCCCTTTACGCATACGTAAGCGGAAGGCAGGTTCCTCCTCTCTCGTCGCAAAGACGAGAGATATACTGTTGACAGTATTTTAAAAATCTAACCAGCAATCATATAATATTCTTTTATTATATGAAACGTGGCTGAAAAATTATGATACTAATTTTATGTATGTACATTATTAGTATCATTATTTAATCCTACCAATGTAACAATGGCTTATGATATACCTTAAATAACCTTTTTTCACACTATCATATTAATATACATAAAATTTAGGTGATAACCTAAGCTTTTCTCAAATTAAACAAGTTCAATCATATCTATCCTTTCCGACATGACAGGCTAAGCCTATCTGAATCTTGTGGCAAGCAAAAACCTGATACACATTGAATGGCAAAAATTGCAAATTGTTGTGAATGATTGTATCTTGAACATTCGGTTGAAGTGCATTGTCTGCATTTTGAAGCTCCATATCTTTCGAATGAATGGATCGATTTTCTGAAGCAAAATTACAATGTATAGAGAGTCGAATTCCGTTTTCGGAGAGTATTGCTCCTATTTGTGATAGGAGCACAATCGACTGATGTGTTAGTCGATGGTTCAAGCCCTGTACGCTCGATTTTCACTTGCTATCCTTCGACCCGTGTTAGGAATCACACGTTAAAAGGTGAGACCTCGGTAGTTTTTAGCTCACACAAGTTTCGACTTCTAAGGGCTGTCATTCGCAGGGATGCGATAGCTAGTTAACGAAAAAGACATATTTTGTTTTTGTTAAGACACGGGAGATGACACTTCTGCCGCGCATGATAGTTTGATGTCTTGCAATAGTTTTTAGGTCAGAAACTCGCCTTACTTTGAATTGTTGCGTACGTTTTATGACCCCCTGTATATCTGTTCACAAGGGATTCTTAGGTAAATAGTCGGATGACTCGAAAAAGCTACTAAAATTAGGTAAATACTTTTGGGCTTTGACAATATGAATGAAATAACCAAATCACATTCTTTGTAGGTACCATATCATAGAGTACAACCAGGAATGTTTAAAAAATCTATTTAAAATTTGTTTTTCCATTAACCAGCTGTCGCACCCCTACGAACGACCGCCCTCAGAAGTCGAAACTTGTACGAGGTAAGGATTAACGAGGAATTACGTTTAAAAGTGTGATTCCTAACACGGGTTGAACGATAGCAAGTTGAAATCAATCATTCAAACTGTGACTCACACGGCAGTCATTTCGAGTGAGTGAACAAAGCACCCACGTCGAACCGCCTAGCTACCGAGAGACCAAGAAATGCAATGGAGTATTTTGAAAACAGTTCGTATCATATCGTTATTTGATGTTCATGAATTATTCAAGGAATGACACGTTTGTATACTTTGTGTATATATAAAATTAATCGACTTGTGATTGGAGATCTAAATCAAATTTTATTAGTTACAATATTTTTATAAAGGATTCGGTGGAAAATCAAATCAAAGTTGGCACTTGGCCGAGTTGGAATGACAAATGATATTAATATTTCATTCTGACATTTCAAATGATTCGTGTGATGTAACGTTTTGTTTGAAGAAATTGTACTGAATTAATCCAGTCGAATCAGTTTTGATACAAATAACTTTAATGCTCATGAAAATCTTTGCTTTCTTAGAGATACAACTTAATCATTAAGATTGTCATTATTTGAAAATAATTTTTTTGGAAGAACCAGTAGAAAGAGAGACTTGCATCCAAAGAAAAAAGATGAAAACTCACTGTTTAATGTGAATTTCACCATGAAAGGTTCACAAAACAATGTTTGCTACTTACCTCCATAATTTTGGATTCGAGACTCTTCAAATTCAAATTCAAATCAGTTCATTTCCAGAGACTCTACAGCATGGAAAAAGTCAATTGAACTAAAATATAGAAATTCACAA
>WOGP01010524.1:0-14875 GCA_015342065.1 Leptinotarsa undecemlineata
GTGCTGTGATCGGTCATGTTCCGCTTGTTAAATTTCATACAAGTGATATTAGGTAACAACTCAAATAATAAATTTTGTTTAATATTTTTGAAAACCCATCAATAATATTCAAAAGAAGGACCTACACCTACTCAAATAAACACCTCAACTATTTTAAGTATTTTTAAGGTACCATTTATATTTTTTCTTAAATAAGGATTTTTTTATGTTGATTATCAATAAGTAAAAATGTCGAAGACTGCATAACGTTGTGATTTAAAGATACAAAAATAAAAACTAACTGATTAAAATAACCTTTTCTTTATTTTTCCCTCAAAACATAATCCTTGCAAGGAAGTTTCGGTTTCGGCGGAGAGTGAGACCGTTGCCAAAATTCGTTTTCGGTTTCGGTCGTAAAAACCAGTTTCGGTTGGACACTAATTTACTTCTTTCAAATATATGATAAATGAAATATATGTTCAATTTCAGCTATTTAAATGCAAAATCAACTTTAAGTTTTCACGACAGAGAATAGGCTAGGTAAAATGGTTTTCTGAGCTAGATAGCCAAGGCATAGTGTGGAACGTTTCCCCCATATTATCGATTAACACCTACAGAAGTACATTGCTTCAGGCTATTTGTGAACATTTGGTGTCTACTTTTCAGATGGCTTACGACTATCTAGCCAGGATAACTGATATTCCCAAATACAAAACAAGTCTCCTCGTATTCAAATACAATCTTCTGGAAAGTTAGATATATTGTACCGTGCCAATTTCCAATTGAAAGGTTCACATACTAACCTTAAAGTGTTTGGGGTTGTTTAAGGTCTGATACATCATTTCGAATTTACCCCTCAAAACCTCTTCCTCTGGTTGAATTGCTATTCCAAGCTTTCTAGAACTCTCTTGTTTCACCAAAATCTGAAATGAAAAAAAAATTAATTCTATTTTGTTGAATCAATTGGTTATTTTATATGTTTACTACTCATTTGAAGAATCCAGAGGTATAAATAATTCATGCTGAAGAAGTATTAAAACATTTCCAATGTGTAGGGTGGAACATGAGTAAGCTAACAGAAATCAATAAAAGAAAACGACAAATGAAAAGAAGATTAAAAAACAAGAATGGATAAAAAAGATGCAAGACTCCAGTTTCTGGGAAACATCCTTTGGCTTCCTACTTCTCTATCAATATACAGAAAAGGAAGAATGTCTGAAAAAAGAAAGAGAAAATTAAATACATTAATGAAATCTCATTGCAAATATGTGCAGATTGGGTACAGGCGATTCTTTCATTCACATACTGGAAAGAAAAATCCAAGAAGTTATTTTGGATGGATTTTTCCCAGTCTGATAAAAATAAAAACAACAATAAAAATTAATTGGCGATACGGGGCGACTTTATTGATTCCAGTGGCGCATTTGCTATTTCAGCTGCAGGAAAACCCGGAAAAACCTGCAGCACCACATCATCTGAAAATCTTGATCTGCCAATGCCCTCTCGTTCATAAAACAAAATGTAGTGTCTCTAGAAGCTGCAATAAATTGAAAACATCGCCAGAACACTAGCGTCAAACTTGAACCTGTCCGTTTAGTCTTTGACCAATGCGTAATAATGACCTGCACAAAGTATAATGGGAGCTCAATATAATATATCAATTTGAATTCTATCAGATATGACCTTCTATCTGACTATTGACTGCTGATTTTACCAGATGACATACTCAAAAATTCAAACATTTTGCAAGAAATTCCACCAGCTCATCAAATCGACATGTAAACTAACTACCAATTTCCACTTTCAGAAACAGATTCAACATAGAAAAATTATTCAATTATATTCCATCATTCAGTATTATTTTCGAATTAATTAATTCATGAGCATTACAAAAGTTTGAATTTCAGACTTCTCCCTTTCAAATGTGATATATCATAGTCATAGTTGAACGCATACCGCCTACCAAAAAATGGTTTGCAAAAGTGGAATTGGTCTTCACATTCAAGAAACAACTTCTATGTTCTTTTATTCTATGTGGAAGAGTTTTCCACGTTTGGCCAATATATAGTTCTGAGGAAAAACCACAACTCAACTTACATACTCCTAATATATCCGACATTGAGGTTTGGTTTCTATTGTTTTTGATAAATTAGCCTGAATTATTATTTGTTCTATGAGCCATGTCTAAATCTTTCTTAAAAAAAAACGACGGATGTTATTGGTGACTTCATCATAGTATCAGTTTTCTATGACGCTTATTATCGTTTCTTGAAGTGGTAAATGACTTGTTTTTGTAGTATACAAAGTATGTTATATGTAACATTTGTGTTGAATGCAATGATTAGAGCAATGCAGTTATTAGAGCCTATTTGCAGTGGTAATTAATTTTTTGAAAATTCATTGCTTTTCAGTTTTCCTTATGTGACTTGAGCCCTCCTTAAATTGAAAAATGTTACTCAAGAATGAAATGTTTTCTGGAAATTGACAAATTAATAAAAATTGTGTAATATCAATCATACATATCTGGAAACCATACTGGTCAGTAAAGAAATCCAAAAAACCCTAGTTTTTCAAGAATTATGTCTAATTTTTTTTCAGTGGACTGACAAAATAAAATGCAATTCGAAAATATAGTGTCTTATTACAAATGGATATTTACACTACATGAAACTGAATACAGCTATTGTCAAGAAAAATATTTGTTTCATCTTTAGGACTCTAAAGTGTAAGAAAAAGACATACATATCAAACGGGGATTTGTTAAAAACAATATAAATTTTGTAAATTATCAATCGTTATAAAATAAGAAATGAGAATTGTGATTGGAAAAAGTCGTTTGTTGATGATTGCTTGATTTTTTCTATTAGATTGAAATATGAGGTGTGTGAATTATCAATATACGAGTTTGTTAACACATTTTGTTTCATACTTTGTTATTTCAATCATTTCATGTAAGACTCTTTTTTTTCAATATCGTCTGTTGACTTATAATTCCGAATGAATTAGAATCGAAAGTATGAAGAAATTACTTACAATGTTCTGCAATGATAGTGGGATTTTTTATTGTTTTCAGTGGGTTGTGTACATTTTTAGAATCCCTATTATGTTCAGCAACTCTTTGTTTCAGATACCTAGCTGTCTGCCCTATATAGACTGACCATTCAGTTACAGACAGTTTGATTTTTCAATACATGTAAACATTTTCCAAACAGTTTCCACTCAGATTTCCAGATTTTATAAAATGAAACAATTCATGGAAGAATTGAAAAGTATTATTGGAGAACAATGTACTTTCGAAAGGGCTGATTGTTGTAGAATTTTTTTTTGACTCTTTCAAAGCCTATTTGAAGAAAGGAAAACTTTCAAACTGAAAATAAATGTAACGAATATCAATGGAAACCTTTGAACAAAATATGTAAACCTACACTATAAATCTATCAACTAGATACAAATTGATGGACCCGTCCCATCTCTTCAAAAAAATTTACTTTAATCAAAAGCCCGAACTAAACGATGAGCTAGTCCGACCCAGGATGACATATTCTTCAACAACAATTCTGAAATATTTCGTACGGTATCACTGTTGATACCAGTGTAATTATGGCACTTAATAAAGAGATATCAGACAGCTCTTTCAGATACATAGTTATTTATGTACACTAAATATTCATGTTGTAGTCAGTATAAGCGTTTACGAACATCTGCAATAAATCCTTCGAAAATGGCTTTCGGTTATGACCACCTCTGGGAAATGGTTATTTACTATTCAATGGAACCTACAAGAGTTTTTATTCATATTTGGAAATCTTCATTGATTCTCTCACATAAAATCAGTCGAAATATATAATAATTGAATAGCACTGATACTTCATGAAAATCTATATTAAAACTAATTAATACAGTTTATTGTTACACGAACGTTATTATATTGTTTATAAAACCCTTTATAGTGAAAATCATACAATTAAGTGTATTGATTAGTTTTGAAATATATATGACAAATTTCATAATAAAATCAAAATTTGAAAGTGAACTTGAGTAAATATGATCAAATAGAACTGTTCCAGACTAAGCTAGGTTTTTCATAAGAACAAACTTGAATAGCCTGCCTGCAATCATTGCTTGTTTATATAGTGAGAAGACAAAGAAAGACCATGAATTTTCATTATATGTTTCTTGGAAATTATGACTTTCGAGAATAAGAACGAAATTTGGAGATTAGGTCGAAATTTTGAGATTAAAAGTAAAAATTTTGAGATCAAGGTCGTAATTTCAAGTTTATCATTTTGAAAATATACAGAAGCGATACGTAAGTAAGTCATTTTTTGTAGAGGAAATTTCATCGACCTTTTCTGTGTCTTTTCATCTTCCACAATCTGTAAAAAGATTTGATACACTAATTTCGATATTTGTTATTTCGAAAATATCGTTAGAAATTAGGAATTTATTTTCATAGAAAAAATGGAGATTAGTCTAACTGCGTAACAACCTGATGCTAGTTTTTTACACAAGGATTTTATGTGGCATTCGAACTTCAATTTATTGTCAATTTCAAACCCAAGAAATTTCGTTTGTGATTTATTAGTGATTTGTTCATTTGACATTGGTATATCAGGCAGACTACAGCGGAATGTGACAATACTGGTTTTATTCAAGTTTAAAGCTAAAAAATTTGAGTCACACCATTGTTTTATTGTGATCATATCCTTTTCTATTTTGTCAAAGAGTTGCTGGGGTGATTTGCTGTGCCACAGTATAGTGGTATCGTCGGCAAATAGGGTAATATTTGCCGAGATGTTCAATTTAGTGATATCATTAATATACAATAAGAAAAGAAGCGGTCCAAGAACTGACCCCTGAGGCACACCATACTGTATATCTCCTACTTCTGACTCAGTGCCATGTCGAACAATTTGTTTGCGCTGTTCTAAATATGATTTTAGCCATTTTAGACTTCCATTTCTGACACCATAGTATTCCAGATTGTGTCGACCTTCACTTCTTGGTACTAAGAAATTGATTTCGGTTAAAAAAACCGTACTGTCAATATTGTTATTTAGTAATGTATGCATTTTATACCAAGGGTAACTCTTCTATTTTCCAAACAAGTCATATCAAACCATGTCAACAATATGTTATGATCGATGCCTCTGATATGAAAACTTGAAAAATCAAAAGAAATTTCCGTGTTCATCCCACCCCCGGCCTAAAAGCAGGTCCATGTCAGGCACGTGTTACATTTATCTTTAAAAAAAGACCGGAATGGCTGCAAAACAAACCGAAAACAGCCTAATAGAGTTATCAACGTCAATGAGATAATGCTTTTCACCCTGCAGACTATCCGCAGATATGTCCGGGTGGAAGAGTGGGGAACGCTATCCTGAGGGATAGCCCATCCCATTTCGCCCCTCCCCAAACACGCCCCTGTCAAGGGAGCCCAATTTCCAGGAGCATCCCGATTGCAGTGCCGAAAGAGATTTCGAACATTGCATGTTAACTGTTGCGTAACGAAGTTTGAGATCTGTGGTTGGGAGAGTGGTGGTTTTCGTGAATTTCGGCTATCAGGATCTGTTTGGTTTTTAGTGATATCGTTACATGGACTGTTGTCGTTTGTTGGTTCTGAATGTTGAATAAAATTATGACAGGTATGTTTGCTGTAATAATTTTCCGTGGCGGTAACAACAATTGATGATTCTTTTGTGTCAGGACTTCAGAGGCATTGTGTAAATGAATTTTGTGAATTTCTCTGTCAATGAAACGAAAATTTAAACTCGATATACCCCTGACTATATATTTCACTTTCACAAATTGTTTTTGGAATTTTAATTGATAAATTACCGAATGAAAATGACATTTCTAAATATTTCACAATTGTGAAAGGTAATGTGGAACACTGGTAATTGTCGGTTTCTTATTGATATCTTTTTTTTTTTTTTTTTCATCAATTTTGAATGAAATTATGGTAATTTTTTTTTGTGTAACAATATTTCTTAACCTAAACAACAAGTTTCGATGTTTTTGTGACAGGATCTAAGGACCTTCGTGTTTGTTCTTTGTTCTGAACTGACATCCTTCAACTCTTTATCTTTTTGTGAATTCAAGAGTCTTTCACTCAGAAATTTGGGCACAATAATATTTTCGAAAGTAAGCGTTTATAAGTAACGGTTATTGAATTGTTGAAAATTCCTCAGCTGTTTGGGAACTGTAGTTATTGAAATTAGTGTCATTATTGATAATGATGATTCCTGTCAATGTTCTGACTAATACAGTCATTTTTATTATGAAATAGTTTTTTGACAAAGACATTTATGATATTTTCAAAATCTAACGGAGGTGTCAAAAATTCAGAAGGAAAGTTCTAACTACTCAATAGTATTTTTTGAAATGGTGTGGTGATTGGATTACCAAAAGTTAAGTTGAAAAACAGCTTAAGTTGGACTTTGCCTTTCATCATTATTTTTGTTTTTATATATTATGTATTGTTCGTTGTCGACGTTCCGGATTTTAAAAGTCCATCGTCAGGGATCTACAACGAGAAGAAATGCTAGTAGGTTCTAAATTTCATATATTCAGGTATATTTTCTCGTTTTAGAACCCTGATCACAATCAACATATTGAAATTCAAATACATCGGCAATTGAAGAGTATGGATTCTCTCCGAAACTAGTTCCTGAATGAATCAAGTAGTATTTTTTTCTATCAGTAAAATAATAATTTTTTTTCTAATTTTTTAAATCTTTTAATTCAAATCAATTTAAGAAAATCACAATGGCCAGATGTCGAATTATTATACTTTCCAAAGAAATTCCTATCAACGAACAATTAGTGCTAGTTTGGAACAACGGTAAATACTAAAAAGAGTAAATAATAATGATAGTTATAAAATGTTATTATTCACCTGAAGTGAGAACATACAGAATATACTGTATATAATGAACTCCACCTTCAAGAAAAAAAGAAAAAAAATTTGAAATTAGTAACGAAACCTACAGTACATACATTTTTAAGAAACAAATATTATTCTGACACCAAATCGTTTGCATAAAAGAATGAGCCACGGTCAGCATTAAAAAAAGAACTACTCAAATAAATGTTCTTCCAAACTTTTTTTAAGTTTTTCAACATGTACGATCTGAATTCAATGGGCGAGAGATTGTAAAATTTAGCTGCGTTGTATGAGCTGCGAATGAAAACAGAAGACCTGTATTCAGGAAAGACCAGCAACGACCTGTTTCTAAGAGAAAAACTGTTAATATTCGAGAAAGAATTCAAGTTTTTTCATTAAAAAAATGTGTGGCTTTAAAAAAGTTTGTTTTTGGAGATCAAATCGCGAGGTGTAGTTTTGGAATTTACTATGGATCTTCATCAAGTAACTGCCGAAAAAATAATGTGGCATTCAGGTCTTCAAGACCTTGTGGATATTTGTGAGGCAGTGTCCTGAGTTTCTCTAGTTTTAGTAAAGCATATTTATTTGCAATATTTGTCGTTGCAGGGACTTTAATGCAATATGGTAATTCTGTTGTTTGTCGTTCTGGGGGAACTGAAATTGAATAAAAAAATAACAGCAAAGTATCTCATGATAGGTATATATGATCATACAATCTTTATATGTTATCCTATTTTTGTTACTATTAATTATAAAAAAAACATATCTGAGTAATAATTCACTGCGATCATCACTGAAGAGTTCACAAAACCACAACACGTGTTTTATTATACAATAGCTTATCGACGACTGTTTATACACAAAACGTCTGAAGCGGTGACCACATAAGTTATTCATCTACAACGGGATATTCCAATTCAATACCAGAAAACTTCGAATATATGAATATAAATACAATTAAAAAAACAATTTTAAATACACCTTTCTAATTATAAAAAAATATCAACTGAAAACTGATGTACCGCTTTTGTTCAATAAGTCGCTTGTAGCGAACAAAATATCATTTTACTAGATACTAAAGTTCAATAGACTTATTTTTTTCAAAATGAATCTTATGTCCATGTTCTCGAAATGTGCACTACGAGATTATCAATTGGTTATTTCAATTGCACATACCTAATTACCTGTTCCACTGATAAAAACGTAAATTCAACTACCTGGATGATTATTCGAACATATAGACTTGTTTGCGATATTTCCTTGATTCAATGGCAAACAGAGGAAAAGCTTAGGGACCACGTATTGAACCTTGAAGAGCGCCTTGCCTATTGGCGGCTGGTGTTGTCAAATATGACAAGGTGAAGCTGTTGAAAGCTCTTGAAAATTGATTTCAATCGCGGAATACTGTGTCTTAATTTCGAAAAAGCCATTTCAGTAGTGATTGTCCACAGTAATCAGTTCATAAACTCACATTTCCTTTACTGATTCCATAATCGTTCATATTATTATTGAATTGATCCATTCATTGGTTCAATTATGCTAGGATCAGATATTGCGAACAAAGGAATTGAAAAACAATTTTGGTTTCTTCCATGCGAATTCAGAACAGGGATTCAATCAAAAGTATTTATATAAATGTTTCTCAGATATTTGAGACGAGAAATTGAAAACGAGTGAAGGCTTTCTGAAGGGTGCAATAAATAGTTGGACCTTTATTATTTCTTGATTTATTCATCATTCATTCATAAATCAGATGAATTGGAGACTTTTTTTATTACATATGCTGCTTCGATAGCTTCAAATTTTGAAATGAAAACGAATTAACAGAAACATTTCATTCGGGTTACGAAACCATTAAGGAAATATTTCTCTAATTTTCTTTCAAGATAAATAACGTTTTCCTCTCCAGTACTGTTCAAAGATTATTCCATGTCCTATCCAGAGAATGTGAAAGACGTTCATTTCTCAAATTTGAAGATTTCAAATCAACCCTTATATTTTCGAGTATATACTGTTGATATCTTCGACAAAGGACAGAATTATGTTGAAAAAAATTATCAATGGTGATGATTTATATTTTATAATGTATACCTAGATTTTAATAATCTGTCTCTAATGTATGTCGTTTTCTATTTGGCCCATTACCAAAAATTGGATTATACTTAATTGTGCATCGTCCATCATACTTCGAAACATATTCAATTATCAAGATTACTAATGAGCAACAGATTCAATCATTGTAACTCTGTGAAGTGTGCTTTTTTGTTAAATCAGAACCGAATATTTTATTCAATAACTCATTTCGATTTTATTAACACAATTTCCGATTCCATAAACATTTCTATTGAAATAAAAAATATGTAAAGTATTTCAGGCTCGCTTCCAAATTAACATAATGTTGTTCAAACTATCACTTAATAATTTTGTTTTCAAGAAAAAAATAGTTGACTCATGGTATTGTATAATTTCCTAGGCAATAAACAGTAATAACAGTAATAAAATCAAAAGTTGGTCACGTTATAAAATATCCTTATAGAAATATAGACATACAAGTAAATAAATTGCCAAGAAACCATAAATGTCACCTTGCAACTATATATGCAGAGTGTGACTGGAAGCAAAAACAAAGACACTCTGACAATATATAATAACCCATCATTATTTTGAAACATGATTCTCAGATCTCAGATGATGTACGATCGAGGAACCGCATACTGCATGGATCTTCGCGAAGTCGCTATTCTTCTGACACGTTCTTCCTGCAGAAAACTATTCTTTCAGTTTTGAGAAACACTGTTTCGATGAAGAGACACAAAAGCGTGAAATTTTTCGTCAAAGCACACCTCCTAACTATTGTATCCTTCCTTTATTCTGAAACGCACATGAGTGAAGGTGACTGACTTCAGTGGTATTCCATACGAGCTTACATATCACTTTGGGGTGGTACTTCTAAATACACATTGTCTGTTACTAATATTAATTATTATCTGTTCTGAAAATCAAGGTAAAGTTTTCTAGTTTTTGCACCATTTCTTTCCTTTTTTGGAGTAAAACTTCTTCAAGTGCGCTTGACTTGAGAAGAGAGCTAGTGAATGCATGACGAGAGCGTTACGGAAAGTGTGATCGGGAGAGGTGAACGGAAGTTGAGAGGGACGTATAAGTTAGTAATGTAAAAATAGAGAGAGTTACGTTTCGTATATTACTGTAGGGGTAATATAGAGAGGTTCGACCAAAATTTTAGAGTCGAGCAGACTCTAAAGAATTAGGAGAACACTATTGTCTAGGTCTCACAGTCAACCACAGTAATTACTGATGTATTCGATAATGGAAATGATGAAAATAACAAATAAAAATGAAAAATTTATTCAAAATTGTTAATGCATCAATGAAAACCCTTGATAAATTTAAAAATTTGTAGAAAATTATTATGTGTATAAACATGTGTATAATCATACTCGCTTTTTTATCTTTATGTCTATTACTGATAGTTTTCAATTCAATTGGTGATTTTATCTCAAATTAAATTACCAAGAGAAATATTGATGTGTAATTTCTCAATGAATAGTAAGAAAAATGTATTTTTGTCTCTTCAGTCTTTTGAATGTGATTTCTGAAGTTGTTCTTTCATAATAGGTATATTCTGATGAATGAAAAATGATCCAATGTGTTTAGAAATACTTCAATCACAACCTCATAACTAACTGAGTAATTTAAAGGTGAAAGACTTCAGTGAGATCTATAGACATGTGTTGAAACAATTGAATGGATCCATTTCTGGAGAATAATTCATTGTGGACAAATCCTTATTCTCTATTAAATTCAGCGTTATTTTTAATTTCTTTTATTTACCACATGGAAAGTATCAAACTGAATATTGACTTATTTAGATATTTCTATTGATTGATTGATATTGAATTAATGAGTTTTTCTTGATTTTCTTAGTTTTACAAGTGACAACAAGTATGAAAATAAGAAAATAAATCTTTCGAAATAAAATCTCGAAACACGCATTTTCCCCAACGTACCTACAAAATAGGCTGTGGTAAATTCCCACCAGAAAACAACTACTTTCCTGGCTAATACCATGCTGGACATTCAATTATATTCGACAGAGATGTATGCAAAGCAAGATACCTCACAGATACCTCCTGCAAATGTTTCTCATTTATCCAGTTGCAGGATCATGCTGAAATCAGTCGACTAGGCCACCAAAAGACTTGTTTCAATCTATCACTTCTCGTCAGTGCAGGAAAGATACGACCAAACTCGGCATATGGTTTTTCGTATATTGTTCTGTTAAAAAAATAGGGTGAATTTTAATATTAATTTATTCATCAATAGAATACGCTTGTGTCAGCTGTTTTCCAATCCTCTAAGCAGTTCTGATATGCACTTTTTTGATATGTCTTTGAACTCCCTTAGCGAAGTGAAGAGGACGTTACTGCAGCTAGCTATTGAAATTATTCTTTCAGCAATAGCCTTTTTATATGAAATAGATTGATCGATGTAACCCTCAGCTACTGTTGTAGATTTCCATCCTCCGTGCTTCTTGATATCCATTATATTTTCTCCTGATTCTGCTAGCAATGAAGTAGAAGACCTTCTGAAACAGTGACCTGTATATTCCTTTCGTTCCAGAAGGTTCAGAAACTCCGCAATGGTAGAGGGGATTTTCCCAAACGTGTTTATATCAACTGGGTTGACACTGCATTTATAATTTGAGTATTTCAGAAAAAACGTTGATGATTGACATCAGAAGATCGTAATGCAACGTATTTATCAAAACTGATATATAAAATGATTTGAAATCCCTGAGAGTCCTAAAAGGGAAGAAATAAAAACTGAATAGCTGAAAATAAAAAATTATATCAAACAAAAACCTGAAATGAAATAACAGTGAAATAAAATACAAGTAAAACATAGAACAATTGAATAAAAATTAAATAAAAATAAAGAAATAAAAAAAAAAAATAAAAAATACAAAGTTAAGAGATTCCAAGCCACGTTACTTCACGACGTTTTGATTGTTGGTGGGTGATGACTGGATTGATTCCTCCGCGAATTGACCTCTTAGTTTCACCAATATCGGATTTTTCGCACTCACAAGGTATCCTGTAAATGCAATTCTTGGAACCGCAGTCCGCGTTTGGTGGCCTGGTTTTCGAGAGGCTGCTACGGATAGTATTACCAAATCTGAAGCAGGTTCTAATGTTGTACTCGGAACCAATTGGTTCCAAGTACAATTCCAAGTATTTTTCATCTCGATCGAAAACGAGTGTGATGCTAATGTCAATTTTCAAATGAAGCTATTTGAAAAAAATCTTTTCTGATGCGGACTTTACTAATCACACTGTATATGGTATATCATAATGATGTACTGGTATTGCATATTCGAATAAATTCAGTTGATGTGTGAACTCGAAAATAAAAAATATTTCAAAATAGAAATGTTAGATTTCAAAGAAAACTAATTAGAGACGTCAGAACTTATGATCCACCACTAGACAGCGACGTTTCGACCCATCATTGGTCTCATCAGTGGTGCTAGACTAAACCACAAATGCTTTGTTGGATTCAACTCTCTTTGAAGAACAAGCCTGGGATCCTCGTTTATCACTGATTCTGGTAGTACCACAATCAGGATTAAGTTGTCATTTCTTATATCAGTGATTTGTTTTGTATCACTACGATTTACAAAACCGCATAACTTGTTGCGGTTTTGTAAATTATTCTGGGAAAATGCCACAAGACATTATGAATTCCCATGAATTCAATCAATTCAGTCAATTCCATCACAGTTATTCCATTGTCAATATCCTCTCATTCCAAATCTTGATAAAAGCATAGCCAGTAGGTAATAAGGAATACTTTTTATGTTTATTTTCTGCCGTTTGCCATTACGGGGGAAACATTTTCAAATATATGTTTTCAAGGAATTGAACCGTGTTAATTAACCGTGTTAAATTAACCGTGTTAGGAATCACACGTTAAAAGGTAAGACCTCGTTAGTCCTTTGCTCGCACAAGTTTCTCAACTTCTGAGAGTTGTCGTTTGTATGGGGGCGGCAGCAGATTAACGGAAAAACATATTTTAAACAGTTTTTTTTTAAACAGAATCGGTAGACTCATCGGTCATATGAAGAACTCGTTTATATCATCAAACAAAACATCAAGTGTCCAGTCAAAAATATTATTCATGGTAAAAATTTTGATGCACTGTTGGGAACCTTTGGTTCCCAATGGCTCATTTTTAACATATACTAATACACTCGCCCGAATTGGTGACTGGACCCAGAGAACTATGGAAAGATTTGCACACGCATTACTAGTACTGGGTACGGAAGCAATCGGCCTAGTTCAGTTGTTCGTGAAAAGTGGTTCTGATGATATAGCAAACAAACAAGAAATTTTGGGGACAAACAGGAAAAATGGGTTTGGGTTCGAATGTGGATTGAACGTCGTTCAAATATGGGAGCTTCAAATTTACTCTTGTCAGAAGTACGTGAGGAGGATCCTACAAGTTATATATATCATCTGGGAATGCCACCTGAAAATTTAGATTTCCTCTAAAAAATAGTTTGTACTTATATTCCACAAACATATTGATGTGCATATAATTCAACAAATCTAAAAGATTTTGCTACTCATTGTATTACATAAAATAAATTCAATAATAATACCACAAACGCATACATTTTACTACACTGTACGAGTACTTGTTTACACTTGTCGATTACTCCTGTGATTACTCTTGTAGCTTGTTATAGAGAGATATATAGATAGATAAATGGGAATGATCCTCCTAACGAAAATCAATTAGTTTTCATAAAAGAGCTCGAAAACAACGCATTTTGAACTTATCATTTCAACCTTTTTTTTAAATTATTTAAATACTTAAAAAAGAGGAATGAAATAATGGTTTCAACATTTAAAGAGATTCGTTTCCGTTTCACCATTTGGCAACATCGGTTATAGCTAATAAAGGACAATGAATCTGTTACCTGTATGAGACAAACAAAGATGACATAGTTCAGAGGCGTGCTGTTCTGTATACTTATGTTACAAGTTCCGAGACATTCTGTGACATATGACATTTTGTGCACCTAACCTTTCTTCCGGTGTATGAATAAATAACAAAACAACTGTTGTTTATGTAGTTTGTGAAAGTGGTATCGAACTATAATTTATATTTTGCCTTAACTAGACACTATTGACACTACTTTTCGTAGTGAATTTGAAAAACTCATGAATTAAACTCAACTTTATTTTGTTCAAACTTGCATTTGCTGTAATAACCCAAATTGAGGAACATTCCCCTGATTTTTTTCAAAGTTGTTTTTTCGTGCTTTTGTATCTCATGCTAATTATCGATGATACATTCGCTGAAATTAATTTCAGTATTTTGCAGACTTTTCAACCTATCTTACAAGAAAGGAGTTTTTCTATCTTGTTGAAAGATTGCTCGCGTTCAGCCTATTCCCAAAAAGAGCAAGAATAATCTTCCAAATAACCTCCAAATCCTCTAATATTTGAGCGATCATCAATATCGCATTCGGAAACAAACATCAACAGGCGACCTTCTGTCGTATGTCACCTATATTTAGAATAATGCTATTGAAAAACAGTGAGAATCAAGAGCTGTTGCGCTTGATATTCCAAATGTCTTTGTCCGTGTGTGGCATGAGGGTTTGCTGGCTAAACTTCGATGCTATTTTTTAAGAACTATTATTTTTGGGTAAGAATGTTCCCTGCAAGTGGCTGTCGTTAGATATCTCTAGAATACTTTAACCATCAACGCTCATGTTCCCCAGGGATACATATTGTCTCCAACCCTCTTTCTATTGTATATCAACAACTTATTGGAAAAAACTAAGAATCTTATATATAGCTTTGCTGACGATAGCACACTTGTCTCGTCATTCCATATGGATTCCAGGATATCGGCTACGGCTGCACACCTTCACCATATATATCTATCTCTTCACCATATATATCTATCTTCACCATATAT
>WOGP01010525.1:0-10286 GCA_015342065.1 Leptinotarsa undecemlineata
AACTTCTATTTCTGACGACAGAAAAGGCTGAAAAGAAAAAGAATTCATTTTTGTTATAGATGATGTTGTGCACTTGATTGAAAGACCGTTACTGAAACATGCTTACTGGTCAATTATATTACTCTAATGACATTACAAGACTTTTGTCTCAAGCGCTTCATGAACAAATCAGCAGTATTTCTTGAAACCGCCTTATCGAATTCGACAACCAATAACCCCTCTATCGGATTAATGGTAAACATATTTTAAGCGATTACCCTCGATCAGGAAACGGAGAAACACCCATCGACTCAGCAGAACAGAGAGAAAGGACGATGAGTCGATATATGGGAGAGTCTTTGGTGTAACGAAGGGTCGCAGGCCGGGGTTGTGGGGGAAGGGTTTCCTGCTTTTTGTCCCCGTCAAATCCGAAACCGTACAAGATATTGATTCTGCTCCTGGTAGTGGTGCAACGCAATGGGATCTAGACCACCTATTTATTTTTATGGAAACTGTTCTCGTGTAAGCGATGCAATGTCTCCGATTTGCTTGCCGATTGCGCAGAAATGATGCAGACGACGATCCATGTCGTGCAAGAGGTAGGAAAAACATCGAGTCCGACTGAAAAATGAAAAGAAGGACCTGAATATCTGAATTCTTGATAGGAATAAGTGACGTGTTTTGACTGAAATGAAGTTCAGAATATCGAATAAATATATAGTTTCAATTTTGAAATTATACTGAACTGTTGGGATTGCTTGATTAGGCCACTAAAATTCATAGAGGATGAAATAGCAAAAAATCGTTGATTTAAAGGGTTTTCTAGCAGCTGCAATTAAGTTACAACCGTAATATCTCTCTATGACTATTGACAAAGTGTCAATTTTATAGCCGTTTCCAGTTAGCAATGAAGCTTAATTTCGTTCACCGAATAGGCAGTTAACCAGATACCTTCGAGATCAATTTTATTACTTTATATTCGTGTATGAACTACTTTCATTCACAAGTAAGTCTTCAGAACTTACTTGACCCTCTCTTATCACTAACTTTTCAAACTATCCAAATCAATGCTTTGAAGAAACAGGATAACTCCCAAAAAACGTATTGAATTACTTTCATTGGTTGATGGAAACCACAAGGTTCAATTTCTGTACTGATCCTGTTTTGTTTTAGACTAAACGGTTTTCCCAATGAGTCGATTTACCTAATTCAGAGCTTTGCGGTCAACCAGGACCTTGATAGTGGTGATTTTCCAAGAAGTATTTTTCAGCATGAAACAGAATTCAACTGTTTGAACAAGTAATGTCGAAAGATTTCGTACAAATTTTCGTGATAAATGTTGCTGACAATTTAATCAGCGAAACTTGTGGTGGGCATTGAATGTCATCAGATATCTGATGTATGAGAAAAATATATTCTAGTTCATTCCATACACTCCATGTTTTCGAAATGTTCGATTATTAATAAAAGCCCAATAATTACCTCATGCCGAAAAGGCAACACCAATCTCTCGTCGTTTTTAACATGAACCAAATTATTGCCAATGCCAATGGATGTAATTTGCGAGAATGCATAATGAAGCTGATTATATCTATCAGAAGTGTGATGTTTGTTCTCATTATCAAGCCATGAACTCCACGTCATACAATACAAGATAAATCGATATTGAACGTAACCGCAATGTCGAGTTATTACCTTTTATCTTATAGACTAGAGAATTCTGGAGAAAATACTTTTCTCGTTGTCTTTTTCTCTTGTTGTTTTCTACCCTATCGGAGGTTGAACATCATATAGTTAAAGTTGTTATTGATAGTAATTTTACTAATGGAGGTTCATTTTTCTCGTCTTGTTTCATCCAGTTATACAAGGAACTTGAATACTACTGCGACACAGCCAAAAACAAAAGAGTGCCCAGCTGTGATGTATCATTCACTATTTGTTTACTGTAATGATGTAAACATAGATGATTAATGTTGATCCGAGTAATATTTATAATACAATGGATTAGAATACATAGTCTGCAATCTGATCAAAAACATCTGATTCCCATTTTTTGCATTCGATAATTGTTACCCTTCATGAAACTGGTGACTGTTACAGTATGAATTCTATAAACATCTCAACAAAAACACGCTTTTGAAAAGTAGAATCAATTAACAGCAACTGATTCCACATGGACGTGGACTATGAGAAATCCTGTATTGTTGAAGTTGAAGATTTTCAAAACAAGATTTCTAAATCCGGGATAAATCATTGATATTGGCAACAAATGTATATGATTCTCGTTATCCTTTGAAAGTCGCAGGCTCCCAGTAACGAGAACTAGTGATTGGGAGCAGTTCTTGTTCTGGAGCTACCTTCCTGTTGTCTAATTGGAACATGTGCAAAAACACTCATATCAATGTAGCAGAATAACCAAATATATGTTTTTTTAATCAAGTGCATCGATTTATTTAAAGGTCTTCAGAACTTTGATTCCAACACTGTTATATCATGGTGGTTTAATTACATGGCTTGTTTTTGGTCAACATAATTATAAGCAAAATATTGCCTTCTAAATACCCCTTATGAGGTACCTAACAAACACACTCTTCTTGAATTTTGCCAGCCGTTTCCAGGACCATTTCCAGTAAATTCAGCACACTATCATTTCCATTATAACTTCATAAAACAGTCGTTAGACGTTATATTCATCGAGTTGCCATAGAGATTAGAACGATTTCTATATTTTTCACCTCACCATGCCTGTACATGCCACTTGATGCTGTGTTGAACGTGAAGTATATCGAGTGAGATTTTCCAAAGTTTGTTCAAAACTGTGAGTAGATAAAGTGAGAAGTTAGGAAACATACGTTAGTGACAATTAGGGGGTTTTCTTAATCTCTGAACATAAAATTACAATGAGTTAGGTCTGCTCATTTCCTTTGTTGTATACTTCTTTTAATTTTTAATCAATTCCTCCCATTTCTTTAGGGTTCGTTTTTATTTCGTTCATTGATTTTCCTCTTGTTTATGTATTTGTTGGATTTACACCGTCCTCTGCATGCCAGTTCTTCCTCGTCGGGAAGTTCATCCTTAATTGTATAATTATCTTAACTACAATGGCTTCATACTTTCACAGTTCATTGTTATCTGAATTATCATCTGATATATATGAATTAGTCACCCTAGAGTCGGGGAAATATGATTGACTTTACATTTAGCAGACCCTGGATATTACAACTTTAGTTCATCCAAATCGACCATAGTAGTAAAAATACTTAAACAGAAGAATCGGGGCCTCTAAATTTCGAGGTGGAGAGAGAACCAAAATTTACACAGAAAAAAAAAGCAGAAAGTAGCACCGATTCTGGCCGGACGCACTATATATGATATATCGCACCATATATGATATATCGGTTATACTCTGTTAGCTAAACACATTTTACAACCATCCATGAATCAAACGACCGCCAATAACAAAGAAAAAACTTGCTTGTTTGGAAATAACGCAGCTACGATATGAACAACATTAAGAACAGCATTGGAAAATGAATCCCGTTCATTACGACCCAATACTTTTTTGACTTTTTCAAAAGTCGTCGTCTTCTCTTCGGGAGACCTTTGGATTTTCAGCTTCACATACATGGCCCCCTTTACGTGATTGTCCAAAACACCCCGGCCTGAACATCGACGTGAATAAAGGAAGCCCTGACTTCATATTTTGACTAAAACCGTCACATATTAGTTGACTTAACACAATGGACGATCACAACACAAACATAAGATTCACGATAGCACATGACATACGCGTACCTTCTTTGTAGACGGACGTTATCGGCACGCCCGTCTACTACCACGCCCACCACGGAACTCCCCTCACCATTCACGAATTCATTATGTAATTTTTTCTGGTGTAATTTCGTTCAACCCTGAGCTCTGAGTAGACTGTGGTTTGTAACGTAAACTTTAGATTTCACCAATCTTCACTAAAATCTAAAGGTGTCATATCAGGTAATGCAGCGGGTCATTCTAAGGGAGCATGTGTACCTATCCACTGGTTTGGACAATTGTCATCGACTATAACCACTTTCAAACCAGCTCTTCAAAATGAAGAGATACCTCATCTTGTTGAAACCTAATATTAGTTGAAAACTCAGTCGGTTTGACAATTTTCCGAACCGGTGAACCGGTTCCTTAGAAGAACCAACTAGATCACCTGATACGTCGCCTCTAGATGTTTTTGAGGAAATACGTGACATCTAAAGTTACACAACCGTAATTAATTTCAGAACTCAAAGATAGAAAAAGATGTGCTTGCAAAGTTATTACCCCAGAAAGATGTCATAATGTAGGAAAAATATTTGAAAGAGTGAACGATGAACATTTTCAATATTTATCGAAATGAATTGGAGTGAGTTTTGTACGAACGAGTAAACAGACAGACGGATTCACACCCGCCAGTATTTGAAAATATTATTTTCAAATTGAGATAATTTCCTCCAAAGCCGAAGCTTATCGAAAAACAATTGACGAAGTTATAACGTTTTAACTTTATTTTTCACAAAATCTTTTCCTTTACTTTCAGAAAACTATGTCAATTGATGGTCACAACTGTAGAATATTACAAAATCTACAAAAACACTCTAGCGATGTCACCTGTTGCGATTTTGCTCCAAATTTCGTTCTAGTTACTGGATCGAGGTAAGGAACAAAATTTTCTCCTTGCATAAAGTTCAAGTCCGTCTATTTCCAAAACAGATGTTCACTATATTTTAAAAAACCTAGATGTTTGTTTAACCTTATCGACAATTGAAGCACCTCCAACAGGACTGATTTTCATGGTCCGCTATTTACCATGACACTTTTATGGATAATGAGTTTCAAGTTTACACAAATCTTCAAACAAAATTCTTATTTCTATTTTTCAGTGATAAAACAATCCGAATATGGGACTGGGTGCAACCATCCGGTTATGTAGAGAGAGCATGCTCTCCTCTGAGGGCTCACAAATATCAAGTGACGAGCGTCAGAGTGTCTCCACAGGGCTCCATGCTGGCCAGTTCGTCAGTGGACGGAACCGCCATCCTCTGGAATATACACAATTGCACCAAATTGTATACTATGACCCAGGTTAACGGGGATGCTATAAGAGTGTGCAGGTTAGTATCTGGGAGAGTCTAAAGGTTATTCTTATATTAAAATAAAATCCACAAGATTGTTGTGTCGTGATGTGTACATTGGGAGTAATAATGCTATGGGAGTTCTAGGTCGACTTTGAGAGTTGATTAAAATGCACTGGGAATGGAATTTAAAGCCATCATAATCTTGTGACTAGTTATGTACACTACTACGTCATTTCTTAGACTAAACGTGAATACGTATTTCCAGATTTTCGCCTGACAGTGCCATTTTAGTAACAGCCGGTGATAATGGAGCTATTTGTGTATGGGATTTGGTACACAGGAGCTTGATCAAGTAAGTAACTTAACGAACGGCTAAATACGGACATCAATATTTGTTTTTTCTTCTATAGAACTTTGTTTGATCACGAAGGTACCACTCAGTCTTTAGCCTTCACTCCGGATTCGCAGTATCTTGTAACCGCTTGCTCTCTGGAAGTGATCAGAATATGGTACGTCCAAGATGTGATTGATACGACGACTGACACCCCATGTACCCCATTAGCTAGAATAGATAACGCTCAAGACATGGGAGTGCTATGCGTGGACATATCCAAACATATCAGATTCGATGGTAAGTTGAAAATGAAAGTTGAAACTCCATCCCTTAATAAAGTCGTATATTGACAGAAAACGATCCGCTAATTAGACAATACCGTCTGGCTTCTAGTGGCAACACCAACGAAATCAAAATATGGACAATCACTTCGAAATCTACGGTGAAACACAAAAATTCGCAAAGTAACGAAGTTAACGTGGAGCTTTTAGACGTTTACGACGGCCATACGTCGAGTGTCACTTGTCTGAGATATAGCAACAACGGTGCCTACTTAGTTTCTACTAGTCTCGATAGATTGGTCAAGATTTGGGACGAGGGGGGAAACTGCGTCGCGTCGCTGCAAGCCCACAGCAGATACGTCAATTGTGCTGCAATTTCGAGGGATTCTAGTCTCGTAGTATCTGGTGAGTGAAAATGAATAATTTAGTATTCGGCGAAACAATGGAAAATAGTTCTGAAAGTATAAGTTCTGAAATAAGTTTATCTTTGTTGATAATAAGTAACAATATCAAAGACCGTTAGCTTTCACGGTTGGTTAAAACTATTTTGACACAGAAGTTTTGTTTGTAGAAGCAGACATGAGGAGATGGATGCAGAAGTCTAGTACGCTGTATTGCATGGCTCTATTCACGCCTTGTGTTTTTCAGGCACTGTTTATGTTACTGCTGCAATATGTAAATCCTGTAACTATTAACTTGTACATTTCAAGGTTCTACAGGTTCCAACGACAGGCAGGTGATCATCTGGGATTTGACAGGGAAGATAAGCATCGACACGGAATTGAGTCCTTTCAAAGTAGCTTTAGCCAATGCTGAGGCCATTTCCGAATCTCATTTGGCGCAAAACAACAACAACGAAGACAAAATCGCCTTGTTGGAGAAAATGGACGATATTAGCGAGGGCGCTATCAACAGTTGTAGTTTTCACGGCAGGGACTTACTTGCTACTGGATCAGGGTGAGAAACACATCAGAAAATTAAATACATGTTTTCACTTACGACTTGGATAGAACTGACCGATACAACACATGTATATGTTGGGTATACAATTGTAAAACCTTTTATAGTGAAAATATTACAGTAAGGTGTATCAGTTAGTGTTATTCACTTACGGTTAGACACTTTCGTGATCTAGCTACTTTGATATTTTCTACTAAGTACTTGAGAAATATTTTCGTTTCAGAGACAAATTGATTCGACTCTTCAGGATATCAGGAGAGAACTACAGCATAGAGGAATTAGGTTACTCGCCTCTTGAAGGTCACATGTACACGATCAACCACGTTGAGTTTTCAAAAAACGGACAAATGCTAGCATCCTGTTCTTTGGATGGATGCACCATCATTTGGAATGCAACGGTGAGAACATTGTAATTGTTGAATATGTGACATGTTCAAATTATTTGGTTGTGATGTTACTTGGTGATTCAAATATATTTATTTCAGAACGGCGAGAAGATTCGGTTTTTACCGAATAATGTTTTGTCGGTAAAAGTTTGTCGATTTACGCCAGATGACCAGATGTTGGTAACCGCTGGAGACGACGAGAAAATTATAGTGTGGAACTTGAATTCTTTTGAAAAAATTGTGTAAGTCACATTTTGAAGTGAATACAAATGAGATATTAGAGCAATTGAGAAATGCTAAGTTAATGAAATTCAAAGTTATTGATGCATTTGGCCCGAATAAATCATTTGTTGACGTTATTATAATCTCGGACTATTCGGCTATTGTTGCTTTACTTATCGGTTAGCAAACGAATTAGTTTTATTTCTCCGTCCATACAAGATTTTTTTTCAAATAAATTATTTCATTCTATCCCTAGGACCTTGGAGGCTCATATGGACTCCATCCCCTCGGCCTGCGTCACCCCCGACGGGGCGGTGCTAGTCACCGTGTCGTTGAACGCCGACTTCAAGGTCTGGTCCACCGACTCCTACAAGTGCCTCTACTGCAAAGAAGACGCCCACGACTACGGCGTCCAATACTGTGATATCTCCCAGAACCTCGAGCCCATTCCCAACGCCGTCATAGACGCCCAGTCGTATCTGCTGGCCACGTGCGGAAATGACAGCCTGGTCAAGCTGTGGAGGATGTCCGTGCCCAAGGTGAATATAACGTGGAGACGCTTGGGGCGTACTTTACTTGGGTCTTGTTCTCCCGATTTTTCTTTGAGAAAAGGAAGTCAATAATGCCTTGATTTCTAGCACAACGGCACCCTTCAACTAGAAGACATCAACGTGAAATTGTGGCGATCTCTACAAGGTCACGGAGGCAACGTTATATGCGTAAAGTTTTCGCATGTCGTTGGAGAATTTATATGTTCGACTGCAACTGATCGGTGAGTAGAAGTATTGAGCACATTAACTATTATTTATAAATTGATAATAAAGAAAAATCAAGCGAACCACATGCTTTTTTCTCAAAGATTGGTATGATATCAAAGCATTTCTCCGATGAAAAGTTGGATTTCTCGTGATACCTTTCAGTGCTTGTTCCATATCTTATTTATGTTAACTGTGACAGCAACATTTGAATGAGCTGTATCTGTATAACTTATTACTGTTTTAGATGAGCTTTGTAACTGTTTGAGCTATTTAATGGCGGTGAAAGTTGACACCGAGATTGACACAATAGATTCTGGAGATAATCCTTTGCAGCATTCTAATACAATTAGAAGAAACATATTTAGAAAAATAAACAATAATGAGTGTATTTGGTCCCTGCAGTGCTATAAAGATGTAAAGAACGAAAAGTCCAACAAACAACTGATATCCTTGTACCACCAGATATTCGTAATCACTCGTAGATGATTCTGGAAAGTAACATAGAAGACATTGCGATTGAATTATTCCCTCTACCTGGCTTTTTGAGCTCTATAATGTTTTCTTTTGTGTACTATATTTAGAATTATACTTCGGAATGTTTATACATTTGAATATTATGTTTCAAATTTCGCTCCTAAATGCTTTTATTTGTCACATGACAGTTTTGACGTTTAATTGTTTGGTATAAAGATTATCACTAATCAACGAATCTTTTCTTAATGCGTAAAATGTAATTGCAGACAAGCCAGGATATGGTCAGTGTACAGTGCTGACTGCCTGTACGTACTAGATCACGATTCCATCGTCACATCATGTTCCTTTAACGCCGACTGCTCTCTGCTTGCCACCGGATGTCTAGATAAAACGTTGTGGTTATGGAAGTTGCCGCAGCAATTGGTGAGTTGACAGTCGGTAGTGTCTGCATTTCATTGTCTTCCACCAAAATGGCGACACTTTATTTCTTTTTCAGGTATTTCAAACAGTCGTCGCTGGTAAAATCCACTGCAGATCGAAACAGACGGTGGACTGGTCAACAGCAGATGTTGTCAAGTGGATTAATGATATCGGAATGCCAGAAATCGTCCAGCGGGTACAAAATTCCATGCTAGATGGTAACAAGCTGTTGACGTTTTCTGAAGATCAAATTTCCTCCGGGTTGGACCTGGGTAAGTCGATTACAGTCGCTGGTAACCAAACCGTTGAAGCTTTAAGAAGGTTCTTGAGCAACTTTCTATGTTTGGACAACGTTCACTAGTTGTTCTCCACTCATATGACGATCGTTTTGATTATGGAGTGAAGTGATGAATTCATATTTCATTCTTTGTTACATATCGACGCAAAAAATCCTATTTTTAGTCGATCGTAGGCTCGCGCGGTAGCCACTTTGAAAAGAGCTTTCTCATAGTCAAATTATCATGCAATATAAAGCCAACACGTTCTTTTGGTATCTTTAGAATGTCATCTAACTCACTCAACTTCACTTTTTGTGTGTTTTCTGAAGTTTCTGTCTCATTTGAACGTTCACTGCGTTCTGCACCATCGGCGTCTCTACGATCACGTTTGAAGTCAGCAAACCAACGTTCAACTGTTGTTTACCGACCAAGCGTCTTCATTTCAATGAGATTAGAGCCTAGCTCCCTTATCCTTTTAGCAGATTTTTGTTGAAGGACAAATGGGCAATTGCTGTTTTACTTGAACTGACTAGCGCCATCTATGTGTTAGGCCCCAAACTTTTCAGTCCATGTACACATCATCAACATATAACAGGGATAACTGAGGTCCAAGAATACTTCCTTGAGGTGTAACTTGATAATTTCTGACTTCTTCTGGTAGCACTTCGCTCAAGTGCCTCTGACTTCTATTGTCTGAATGAGGCAGCTACACATTTTAATCTATTACATATTATTTAGTTTCATTCATCCTAAGAGTGACTTTTTGACAACACTTTCAATATATGACCAAATCTTATTCTACCTTTGAGGCAGGAGAAGAAAAGTTCTAGACGTCTAAAGACATATGCAGAGGTACAATTACCTCTATACTATAACAATTTTCAGTTAATAATAATAATACAGGCTGAATACAGCCTGTAATGTTGTCAGGAGTTCGAATCCCCCTCTCTGCATAGTCCGTGACCATGAGAGAGCAGAAATTGGAGAATTTTCTTCAGGGCAGCTGCCCGAGCAGCTGATGAACTCGGTATAGTTTTCGACTCTGAACGAGGTGACCACAACTCTGTCACCGAGTTAGAACCTGTTCAG
>WOGP01010526.1:0-10286 GCA_015342065.1 Leptinotarsa undecemlineata
TCCATGTAAGTGCAATTTGTTACCATTCATTTAAAGTAGAACTCATGTGAATGATATCTGATTTTTATTCCACAACGAATGTTTGAAATACAAACTGGGTAAAGAACAGTATCTTCTGTATAATTCAGTGTTCATAGAGAAGTATTTGTTTCGAAAGAATTTTTTCTTTCGTGTGATTCAATGTTTATATAAAAGTAGCTGTTTCAGGATGACTTTTTTTCAGTTTGTGGCTGAAAGTTACTTCTTTGCATGGTCTACACATCCATGTATAGAGTTACTTATTTTCAAATTGATTACTTCCTTCCTTTCCCAAAAAGACTTCAACATATTTCAACTGTAACTGAATTGAATTATCATATGTATACAGTCTTATTCAAATCAAGTGACCGCCACTGGCAACAATATACTCGGGACTAATATACTATCTTGCATTGATTAAATTTGTAAAAAATAAAACTTTTTTGTTCTCTATAGATAAGAACGTAATATTTTAATTGTTAGAATATAAAGTTTTTCTAACAATACCATGAATTTTCTGTACGAATATTTTTAAGAAAGCAAATATGGAAACTTTAATGAAATGAATAAAAACACTTTCATCTAATTTCCACTGGTTATTTGATTTTTACGATCTATTTTTGCCCAAAAAGGAGTTATTCAGAGGGCGTGTCAGTATAAATAACTAATGACCATAGTCAGGTAGGTGATCATTAGCTCCAAACGATGAGCCACGAAAGTGAGTATTCTGCCATAGTGCGACGGTATAATCTTGAAATTAGAGAGAATGGAGGACATCATTTCATCACTTCGAAGAGGTGATTTCTTTATTTCATCCGTTTTTCCTCGTTTTACGACGAATATCGTCTTAGCTTGATGATCTAGAAGGACTACATCAAGATATTTGCTTGTATCTGCTGTATCTGCAAGTAAGGTCGACATTTCTTATTTCCCACAACGGATTCAATATTCCCCGGAGCATACGGCAAGACCGGTGTCTCGTCAATACCGTAAAAATGCAGCATAGGCTGAGTTCGCAAATTATTATTATTTACGTGTATGCTAAACATTAGTCATTCCTCAATAGGACGGTAGAGAGAGAAAACAAAGCCTGAAAGGAAATACATTCAGTTCAATTGTGAAATATGTACTGTGAAAAGTTGATATTCATTTCTTCTATTCTCATTTCACTCGAGTGGAAAACTTGAAGTTAAACGAATAAAACTTTTTCTGGGTAATTCAACCTTTCGTAACCAACTTGTCCCAACAACGATGATTTTATGTATGAATCTTATCCCCCGACACCACGAATATGCGTAATACATGTTATAAAGAGAGTTCAGACTTCCTCCGAACACAATGGCCATCGTTAGAATGCATTATCGTCATGTACGTTCTTTGTCATTTTCTCCCCAAAATGGTTGTAACGACATTTAAGATCTACAGACGATGTGAGTGGAGTCATTAGAGCTTGATTCATAATAGTTTGTGTTAATACCGTGACTATTAATCGGGTATGAATAGTATTCATTGCATTGAGTAATAGGGGGCAAATTACGAGTATTGAACAACTTTAGGAAAAGTACAAGTGTACGGGGGAAATTGATAAATATTAATCACATACATATCTGAGGGTGACACAATGTTTCAAAACGGTTACTTGTTTTTGATGGGATATTTATACACTGTATCTTATAATTTTTTAATATTTCATTCATCACTTCCTTAAACAATTTATTGACAATTGTTACTTTTTGAAGTTCCTCTAATGTGAAAAGTTGAAAAATTTTTCTTTTTTCTCCAAAGTGATTGTATAAAAAGTTCAATATATTTCTATAAGAATTCTTCAAATATGAATGATGGAACATGGAGAAAATGTGAAATCTTCTATAAGACATACACTTCTTTTTAAACGGTTTTGTTTAGCTTGCTTTGTTTGTCTGTTTGTATGTTTATTTGTTTTTTTTTGATCTCAAATTTTTTATCTCAAATTTTGCTGTTGAGTATTCATAAAAAATATCAAGTTCATCATGAAAAAAACTTTTATGAATCTTTCAACGGGTTCGAGAAAAAGCAAAGTTGTAAACCATGTTGATATGTTTCATTTTATTATTTACTGAACATTGCCTTGGCGCCTTTACTTTCAACTCTGATTATTATTTTTTTTCACCAGTACCTCAAAGTCAGCCGACTATTTGTCATGCACAAATATTAGTGTTATATCTTTGCCATGGAAGCGACACCTTTTACTTCAATGAAACGGTTGTTTTGTCGACAAAGTACATGAACATTTTCGTGTTTGAAATATTTGAGATGTATAGAGTCTTTCTTCAAGCGTTTCTTATCTTTTAATATAAATAAAACAAAGTGTGTGGGAGATTTCGAAAAAAGTCCAACGGGTGGAATCACACGATTTCGGTGGCCAGTTCACATCATCTCCACGTGAGATGACCAAGCCCAGAATTCGCTCAAGCAGAATATCCAGTGTGCCATGAGCTGTATGGCACGTAGCCTCGTCCATTGAAATCACATGTCGTTGGTATCCAGATTGTCGAATTCAATCCAAAAAAAGTTGGAAATCATCGACCTATTCTACACGCCGTTGACAGTGATGGCCTGCCAATGTCGTTTTCAAAGAAATATGGACCGATGACGACGACAGCCCAAAATCCACACCAAACAGTGACTTTTTCTGGATGAATTAGGCGCTCTTGGATCTCGTGGATTGGCACATAGGAAAAGGATTGTTAACTAATAACAGCTTACCTCGTGAACCAAGTCGCAACCGGGAAAGAAACACCCCATGTTGTTACCAATACTCAGAACAGAAATCAAATCAAGTTTAAAGACTGCATCGTATAAGAAAATAAATATTTCGGAATGGAATGAATAAACAATCAAATCTCTCGACGTACCTACACAATAAGTTTTCGTAAACTTATACCACTATGGACATTGAATTATATCCAACAGACATTTATGCAAAGTACCCTACAAAATTAGTTTCCAGATGAATAATAATCCAGAATCTTCTTGATGATAATTCGTACCGGGTAACATTTCCCTCATGATGAGCACTACCTAAAAAATTATGTTACATGATTTTTAGTACTTTGGATCGTACTGATATCAAGACTGTTTATTTTAGACGAGCCTTCTCAAGGATTTTTTCAAGGACAAAACATAAGCACTTCAGTAAAATCATCAAGTCGCTTTCATAGCGGTGCCTGTGCGGAAGTAGTGATTCACATTGGATTTGTATCGCTGGAGATTAAATCAATTTGGAATAACGTTCTCAGGAAGTGTATTCGACATACTCGTAGTTCTCTAATGAAAGAGTTATTGAACAATGAAGTTCGAGGTGTACTGAGTTGAACCTGAAACCTCTTGGTGGAATCGAATGTGCCAAGTCACTTGAACACTTTCCGTGAAAATATCTATAGAAGAGAGACAAATCATCCCCAACTTTTCGTTGATGTTCCAGACTACCAAGGTTCAAGTGAAGCTCGCATCTCCAAGCAGGCGAATGGATCTTTTCTGGATGGAATCCAGCAGCTTCAGGGTATGCATACATGAGAACAAAACTCCAAAGAAGGTCTAATCTGAGCTTCAGAAAGCATCAAAAACTGCTGAGAAGCAGCTTTTGCAATTCCAGCGACATGATCGGGCCAAGACATATTGGTGTTCATTTCAACCTCCTTAGTATTTGAAATATGGTAATGTGACCTGGTTAGGATATTTTTTATTCTTAGTGTAATGAGAAAATTAATATTTCGAAATGAATATCGAAATATTATTCTCTCCCAAAATACCTGCACAGTAGGCTTTGCCAAAACGTCTTTTGGAAAACAATTACTTCTCCTGCTAATACCACGCTGGATATTGAATTATATTCAACAATATTTATGCAAGATGCAAGAAAATAGACAAAATATTTTGACTCACGAACATACACAATTTTTTCTCTCAGTGAAAATTTCTATATTCAATTTACCGTAGAAAGACATTTTCTGGTTCATAATCAGTCTCAAAAAGAAATACTCCTATTGAAAGTAACCTGTTTACATCTTCTGCTAGATTAACCCGACTCAGCCCCCTTCATCTTCTACTAAATTACCACCACCTCTCATAACGAGATAATTTTTTGTGGCGTCCTTGAATAATACATTAGTTGCGGTAATCATTAGATAAGGAGCGTGTAATAGCCGCCATATGGCCAACCACGCAGCCCGAAACAACCACCGAACATCTCGCGGATTCACGGTTCTATATATAGACGGTATACTCCAGTCAAAACAAACAAAAAAAGAGGCAAGCCTACATTTATTCGCATAGAGCTGAAAATTGGAAAATTCCTCAAATTCACTGTTATCAAAATAATATCAAAAGTCCTCATTGGTAAAACGCGTTTTTTCTGTTACCGTTTAATATTACATATCATAAATAAAGGTCAGAAATATGTAGTTCATGCATTTGTATTCCTTTTTTTCACGACCAGAACACTACTTCATTTGAACTAAAAAGGGTGTATTTTCAGGAGAGATTCATTTCCGGGAAGGAAAGGTTTTTGCTTTTCATATCTCCATCGTCATACAAAAAAATTGTGAATCTTTCAAAGGAAGCAAGAAATCAATTAGTTTCAAAATAAACTATATACAAAGATGTGTAGTTTATACAAAAAAGTGACTTTCAGACACAAACTGGAAGAAAAGACCTCTCGTGAGAACTACTTCCATATAAATGTTTAATTACACGAAAGAAAAACATTTTCCAAAGAACTACTTTTATGTGAACATTGAATTATACAAAAAACTTTTTCTGTACAAACTGAATAAGAAAAGTATAAAGATGGAGAAGTAGAAAATCAAAACCTTCACTGGACTTCTCTCCTGAAGACCCCAACTTTTCGAGCGAAATGCGCGTCGAGAAGAGGGTTACAGTGGTGTTCAGCAACAGTGCTTGTTTTGGTTTCACTTTTTGCTAGAGGTTTCAGTTTTATCTTTCTTTTTTTACGAAATACTATTTCTGAGATATAGTTATTTTAATTAAAAGTTGATAAAGGCATATTTATTCAATATGATCACCTATTCGCATCAGCTATATGGTAATCCAACTTTTGCATTTTATATCAGGTAATTTGTCAATTAATTTGCAACATCAGTATTTATTCTGTGTCCAGTTGATGATTGCCCAGCCACACTTGAACTTTACCATATAAATTAACGATATAAATGTTAATGAACTGAATATCATACATTGGTAATAAACGAGACATGAGGATAAATATATTTTTCTATTCCGGCGACATGTTCTACAGCTTTATTATTTTTCTGTTCTGCTTAGCTCAAGGTTATAGGAGGCAGTGAAGTTGGGGTTAAGTTATAGATCTATAATGTTGATTTCGCTCGTTTTTTCGTAATTATATAGAACTTTTGAGCTCCGTGAGAGGGCATATTAGCATTTTCCGTGTTTGAAATGGCGATATCTCAGGAATTGTAATTCGTAGGATGAAAAATATAAGCACAATTTTGCAGACAATTATTTGATCTACACCTTTCAATTGACCTATTTTTACAATAACAGTGTTGGCCAGAAATATGCAAAAAACGATGTTTTTGATTTGGTTTTCGATAAATTGTTTACCACTCTTACCATCGCCCGAGACTCATGACATTTCATTTTCAACATTGTAATTAAGACTGGTATTAATTAGCACCTCGTTGCGATTTATTATAAGTTTGCCGCTTTTTTCGCCTATTTTGACTGTACTAATAATACTACAAAGAAATAACAAACCGGTGTTATGCGTGCATCCCGTGCAGCTTTCTTGGTTCTCGTTGCCGTGTGTTGAGGTCGACAAGACTTTTTTCAGCCAAGCTTCTAAACAGCATGCCATCCGTTGACCCATTGTTGCATCTGGCGGAGTTGCCGAGTCACCGGAAATTCCTTTGGAGTTCTAGATGTTCCTTCGCGGAATATTGACCGCAGACGGTTGTTGATTTGTTAGAGGTTGACGGATTTGTACGGTACAGGTAGTTTATTTTAGACGGTTGCTTTATTTATAGCTTTCATCTATTGGCGTTTTGCAGTTCCGAAGTACGGAGCGGCTTTTGAGTAAACGTGAAATTAATAAATGTTCATCAGCTGAGAAATATATCAACTTGTACAATTTTAGAGTTTCTTTCAGATGCAGGATAATATTTCTAGCTAGTTTGTTATTGAAACGTCCACGGTAGCGATCTTGAGCATTTAACACGTTATATGAATGTCTGAAATTTAAACAATTTTTGTAGATCATTTTCAGCAGAAAAACAGTGAAAAAATTGAAGGCTCGGCAATTTCACAGATTTTTGCATGGATTATTTTGTTCATATTATTTCCAGCCAATGAGAAGACACAACTATTTCACTTACACAATCTGATTTAGGATGGATTACACACTCATAAGGTTAAACTTGAAGCTTTTTTTCATAAAAAAGTAATTGATACAATATTTGCCAAATTACATATTTCAAATATACTGCATAATAACCGTTGCTCGATTTGTCAAATTGAGACTCTTGGTTATTGTATCCGATTATTCCCGAAACCAGAAACTATTTCAGCAAGATTACCACCACTATCATTAGCATACTGAACAAAAATATTTTTTTTTATCATAATTATTTCATGCAATATAAATCGACACAGTTATCGAAGAGTCAGCCTGTATAATCTTTGAAAAATTCATTAATGATTTTTTCACTTGTAATCGTATTCTGTGTAATCTGGTGATGAATATGTTTCACTAGAGGAAGACCAGTGAAATTATTCTCAAGCAAAATAGGTAACCTGCCTATCATCTCCTGTTTATTCAATGAAAAATGTAAAATGTGTAAGAGATTGTGAGATTTTGATAATGTTAAAAGGTAAGACCAGGTTATCCCTCAGCTCGCACAATGTTCGACTTTTGAGGGTGGTTGTTCCATGTGGGGGCGATAGTTGATTAACAGAAAACCGGGTCTAATAAATTTTCAACAAATGTGAACGAGTGCTTCACGTCTTCTGGTCCAGTTTTGTTATATCAGGATAAATTATGTACAGCTCCTGCGGTACTGCATAAAAATCGTATGCTAACGATTTCATATAGTACAAAAAACTACTTCTAACATGGTTACAAACTAAGCAGAATAATGCTGCTGAATTGTTTCGTTCTATACTTTGTGCTTCATTATTTTTTATGTCTCATGGTCTGGAGTCCAGATTAAACTCATTCCTTCGAGCAGTGTGAATTATCTGAAGTGTGTATGAATTTGATGTTCTTATTGATTTATACTACTTAATTATATTATTGGTGAGAGAATCGATGTCAGTAATAAACTTGAAAATGAACTGGGTAAATAATTCGCCCATTGAATTTCACAAGGTAGGAAATAATTACTTTTCTTGTTGCTTTTGGAGGTTACCTTTGTGTCTGCTGCTGTTTTGGAGTAGAATTTTCCAAAAGATGATCCGCAGCTATGATTTCAGAGCTGTGCAGGCCGGTCTGGATGGATAAGGTTATTCATCAGCGCTCATATTAGGGTTTTCTACCCTTCTAGTAATTTTTTATTTTGCTAGAATAATATTAATACAATTAGTAACTTGAAAATCAATAATGACTACCCAAATGATAATGGGCTTTCGCCATGAGGTAGATTCGAATGTCATTCACTCGAAAACATCTAAAGAAATAGCTTCAAATAAACACTCTCTAGTTAGTATGTCGAAGTTAGATTCACCGAAACATCTACCGTTTGCCTGATTTATTTTGCAACCTCCGTTTTTCAAAATGGTCATTCTTTTTATTTTCAAAACTTGTTTTTTGGCTTCATTCCTAAAGCTGTTGTTAATAACAGTTGAGCTAAAATTTTCAGAAGTTCGTAAAAGACTTATTTGAAGTCTTTTATAACTTATAAACTGAAAAATTGTCAGACTAACTTGTACGTGTATATTGACTCCTTTCACTGACTTTCACGTTTCAGTTTTTACTGTGTCTTCTTAAACTCCTTTTAATTTATATCGCATTTTTAACCGTGACTTCAATTCAACAAAAATGAAATTATTTTATTTATTAATCACATTCCTCTCGAATTGTCGCTATAAATGTCCTTAGTGTTAGTGTATTCAAATTCATAAACTTCACGAATTTAATGAAAAGCGAAATGAAAATTTCAATGTTTTATACCATTTTTGATTGTAACTAACGTTACTGCAGTTTCGTCCTATATGGACATTTTCAAACTTACTTACACAATAAACAGTTTATTGTGTAAGTAAGTTTGAAAATGTCCATATAGGACGAAACTGCAGTTACGTTAGTTACAATTAAAAGTCGTATAAAACATTGAAATTTTCATTTCTCTTTTCATTATGATCTCCTACCACGTAGTAACGGCTACATCTATCAATTTATTCACGAATTTACTTGATGTCATTCAGTAAATGAATCTCATCTACTTGTCTCTATGGAATTACATTCTTTGTTATTCGGCACTGTTTATAAAACGACTTTAAGTACTTAGGACATATTTGTTATATTCCTTCAAAAAATAACTTCATAATTAAATTTTTTCAGTCTAATTTAGAAGTCTTTTATGTTGTCAATAACTCTAATCGACGGGATGAAATTGATTATTTTCTACTGAAGGAGTGAGTTCCATATAATCATAGAAATAGGCAAAATTAATATCTTCAGTGTGATCAAATCAGTTTGTTCAATAACAAACAATATACATACTTTTAAATCTCAAAACAAGGCCTGTCGAATCTGCTTATCTCTTATTGACGATATAACCGCAGACATTGTCATCTAACAATGTTTCACAAATATCCTACTATTTATTTCCTATCCTAAGAAGTTTCAAAAATAACTGCTAATCTCATCTTAACTGATTAAGCATTTGTTAAAAAAAAATAAGTTCTTATTTTTTATTGTCAATGTAAAGTACAGTTGGGTTGATGAAAGAATGCACATGTCTTATCAACAAAATACACGATAAAACCCATACTTCCAACCTTATAGCGTCTTTTTTTTCTAGAGTGAAAAGAAGACATACTATAACGTTTAGATTTAATTAGAATTTGAATTATTTGGATGATTGCTTGTTTGCAAGAGACAGCTGAACAAACGTGACTCGTTGATTATGTTTTTATCAGACCGTTTGACAGTTTACATACATGTTTACATGTTTATTGATAAGTTCCTACGGTTTCAATTCAAAATTTATAAACTGAAGGGACTTGTGAATTTTATATTGTAATTATAAATTTCAACCTCAAATTGGGAATGGCTGTCTGAGGTTCCGCCTTCTAAAAAATTCAAATTGAGTTGAAAAATTTTTTACAAAAATTTTAATGAAGTGCTATCTGTTTTTATGAAATTAACCCAAAATCGTAAAATGAGATTTTTAGAAGTGGCGAATTTGCAAAATGTTAAAGGTTTCTGTTTAAATTAGTTTTTGTCAGTTTATGAACAAAATTTCTGTCATGAGTTCTAAAATAAATAACAAAACTGACTATAAGATGTTTCATATCCTTAACCAGTCAACAATAATCATTAGTGAAATGGAACAAAACCTACCTCAGTGAGATAATCATCTGATGGGTTAACAACCTCGTTGAATTTCTTCTATAATAATAAATACTTCATTGTTATCGTAATACAAATAATGATATCTACGAAATTATAATGTTATTAAGGGCATGCGTACCTTGCCTATTCATCAACTTCATAACGTTGCAGAATTATAATTCAAAATGGTGTATCGACAATGAGATGTACGAATGCTAGAATTCACCCAAATAATCAATACAGTGAAAAGTGATTTTCATTAGTTACATTTCTTCTGGAACGTTCCGAATATTGCTCAACTTTTTCTAGAAGAATTCTTGAATAATGAAATACTAGAAATAGTAGTTTTTAGTAGCTTCTGAAAGTTGTCAATTGAATTAAGGCATATTCTCAGGTTTTACAAATTGTCATCAATAAAGTAATTGACCAATAATTACATCACTTATTTCCAAAACGCAAAAACGAATTCTGATGTAAATCTGTATTAAAATTAATACTTTAAAGATATATTTGAATTTTTGTATGTTGTTTGCTTGCTTGTAAGGGATAAACTCCAAAACTACTAAAATAATTTCAAAAATTATTTCACCTACGAAGTACTGAGTTCTTGGGTATGAGAAAATAGCGCCAGTATTTTAATGTGTGCGCGCATTCGCCATTTTATAATATGCTGACATTCGCCACATGAGCAATAGAA
>WOGP01010527.1:0-10285 GCA_015342065.1 Leptinotarsa undecemlineata
AAGGTGCGTATTCACCAAAAAAGCGAGCACGAGCGAACAATAATCGTCGTGTGAGTACGGGCTAGAGAGCGAGCGAACGTATGCTTGTTCGCGTTCAGAAAAAACCGAGAAGAAGGCGGTACATTAAAGAAAATACTTGTTCGCGGTTGTTTAGTGTGAAACTCGTTTTTTAACATGAGTTTACAAAACATGAGCGAACACGAGCAAACATACATGAATGCTCGCTCATGCTCGCTATTTTGGTGAATACGTACCTTAAGAACCAACACTTGCTTGCCCGCGACTAAAAAGACACTCGTCTCCGGTTAGCTTTTGGGGATCCCATGCAATAAGTAATTCATTTAGTAAAGTCATGATAAAACAATTCAACAGATCAGAAAGTAAAATCACCTAGAGGTTGAGTTTCGACCAAAGAAGGTCAGATATCAATATTGCTGAAGTGCCCATCAGTAAGTTGAGAGCGGGGGTGGATGGACTAGATGGGATGTTCTGCAGACATTAACCGTGGGGTGACAGAGATAGGTAGATTAGTTTGGACATCACATATAAAACATCAAGTAAATTTGTGAAGAAGTGAAATAATTTTGATTGTAGTCAAAGTGTAGTGCTACATTTTATTCTGAATTACAAGATGAAGTCATTGAATTGCTTTATAATGCATTCATTACAATCATTTTTCATATTTCATTTCACTCATCCAAATATTCCGATTCTAAAAAATTGATTTTTCATTTCCAATTCCAACTCTTAAATATGTAATTTTGGGCAGAGGAAACCTGAACCTAAAACACATTCACTCTATATGAGTATAGTTGTCCTATGAAACAATTATTTTGAAAACGAAATCACCCGATTGAGTGAAATGATTCTCGTGATGAGATAAGAGGAAAATGAGTAAGTACGTAGACGTTTCCATCAAAACCCCACGCAAACATAAAATATTCCATAAAAACGACAAGAGCTAGCTTGTTCGTCCCAGCGAGACCCAAATACCAACTCACTAGAACTGATAACTATACTAAAGTTTGTCATGAGAGCACGCAGTACAAAAGTAACATTTTATACGCCTATTAAAATATTAGATTCACGTTGCGTGCCTGAAATTTATACTTCCATATTTCATTTTCTCTCTGCGAAGGAATGCCCGTGTTTTAAATTAACGCATTCCGATGAAATACCGGAGCCGAGAGAGTCAGTTGTTTTTGTATCAAGGAATTCTGTGGAACTTGTTCAGCAAAATTTTTGAACTGTCTCTAAATTGAAAACTAAAATCTTGGATAATTTTACAGCAGGCTTCAATAACTAGGCGTAGTCGGAAAATCGGCAACACCTCACCACTAGAGAATGCAATCTCGTTCTCGCGAGATCTCGGCCTATTTCAGCGAGATTGATCTCGGCCGAAAAATGGGCGAGATCCGCGAGTTTAACGAGATTTATTAATTGAGATGAGTCCTGTTTGTTGCAACTTGATTGTAAAACTCGATGGTCGAGCCAAACAGACTTGATTTCTTCATTTGATAAAATCAGCAAGGTCAATTTATAGGAATGTTCTCGACGAAATCACAAGCAGTCAGAAATATTTGTGCTAATCAATTCAAGTTTGGTTTCTACAGCTCTCAAATTCGCAATTAGATTTTTTTCATTTTTGGCGTTGAAATTAAACGTGTAGATGTGTCCGAAAACCTTTTCAGATTCTCAATTCCAAGTTTTAGTAATAGAAAAAAAATCAGTCATGAATTAGGCGCATGGTTTCACTTATTTGTTCAGCTGAAAATGGCGGAAAAAATGTACTCATTACAAGGCTGAAATAAAAATTTGTTTGATTATTGAGCTAATCATACAAATGAATGACTATCTGTGTTTTCTTGTTAGTTACTTGAATTTGTTTTTCAAGGCATTAACAATGTCATAAGAAAGAACTATACTTTTTTAATTTTATAATAGGTTGTGCAACTTGTCTGAATAAATATGACACTCTTTCTGAAAAAACTTTGATTGATTCTGCAATTATCAGTTACAATACACAAAATTTCAAAACCTCATTTCTTTTTAACGTATGGCACTAATTTTACATTTTCATGATAATTTCCAAAAGCTGAGGAGATCATGAGAGCAAAACTTGAAAAGAATCTTTGGGTGATCAGCAGAACGGAAGTGTACTCTTATAACACAAGTTATTCCAATATTTCGATAAAACTTATTCTCAACTTCAAGGAAAAACTACAAAAGTTATATGACAATAGTGAAATTTGTGCAAATTTACAAAATGGATATTAAAATGGACTAATACAAATTGATTATTTGAAATTTTCTTTACCCCGTTATTTCTTGGATATTTCTTCAAATAAGGCCACAACCCACGGGTGTCATAACCCCTCATAATAACTCATTTACTTGAACCATTGAACTAATAGCGAATTCATAATTCACAGCTATTACGTATTTCATTATTGTTGGCAGAGTATTATAGAAGGCGTGCCTTGGCACTGGAAATTCTGACTTCACATATCGGCTTTACTGCGCTAGAGAGAGAAAAACGTTGTTCCGCAAAGAACGATCAAAAAGAGAGAGAACACACGTCGTCGATGTGTGGAATAAATAAAAATTTCTGTTTACATGACCGTGAACGACCGGTGGATTTATTTTTGCAACATTATGAAAAAATAATGATTGTCTAATCCGCATGGTGAGAACGGTGTTCATTACAAAATGAGTTTTATCCGGTTTCATAATGCGGTTCTCTTGTCCACAGTCGGAAGGGCGTTGTTCAAAGAATGCTGAATATTATACAACATATTTGTTTATTAATGAATATGCTTCCAATCAAAGCTGAAACTTCGGGAAACACAATACGGGTTATATTCACGGAATATATTTCACACTAGTTGTTCCCCGGGGCTTCGTCCTCGTATAATTTGGTTTGCCACATTAAGTTTTGTGACAGACCAATTTAAACAAATAGATACAATTTTGTTTCATTAACCCAAATCTTCAGGTCTCCATCTTCATAACTGACGAAATTCAATACAATTTTTGAATCCCTATTTTTCCCCTTGGGGGTGGAAATTCCTGATTTAATGCTTATTTACGGTATACAATGATCCTACCTACAAGATTCTAGGTTCAGTAGCATTGGCTGTGCGTTAATGTAAGGGCGGGCAACAACAAGTTATTTATATTTTCACTTTTAAAATACAGTAACTAAAAAACATGCCAACTACACTAAGTAATGAATAGCTTCGGGAATCGAATTATGTTACCTATAAAGAAATTCGCAAAACTAACACAACCGTCAACGATATCTGACCTCACGCGTCTGTCCGAGTTCGGGCAACATCTAGAATTCTCAAAGATAGAATAACTTCACATAAAAGTGATATAAATCTTAATGACAAATCATGTGCATTAGCGCAACATTCTATAGAAACAGGACATACACCAAATTACTCTAGTATCAAAGTTTAACATACAGAAAAAAACATTTCCAAACTCCTTTTTCTTGCAATGGTTGAAATTGATAAGTATTCAGATTGTATGAATAAGAAAACTGACATTGATAATCTCAGCAGTACATACACAGTAACTTACTGGAACTACGCCAAAAAACATAATGATAATAATGAAAATGTTATCAATCAACTCTCTCTTTAGAGTCAAAGATTATTAAATCATCATGCCCATTGAAAAATGACATTTATCCAAAAAATCCATACATGTTCCACTTTCTTTTCGTCAATTTTATGTTCAATTCACTCAGTTTTACTGTATGATTTGTAATGTTATTCATTGGCGAGGAAATCTACAATTCAATAAATTATAGGTCCCAAAGAAACTTCCCAGTAGAAGCGAAAGCTAGGCAAAGTAAGGCAGAGCTTTGATTTTTTGACTGACAGACCCCGTTAATCCATTTTACTGTACATTTCTCCAGTGTGATGCTTTTTTTCGTAATGTTCTTGTATTGGATTGAATATATTTTTCTTTTTATGTAGTTAAGTAAGTTAAGTGTTTGCTCACTTATCGAGTAGGTATCATTTAAGCAAAAAAATGTATTTGCTGTATACATTCTCTGTCTCTTTTCATTAAGCAGAAACGGAATCTAAACATCCGAAAAGCAGAAAAATTTGTAACTGTACAAACATGTGGTATTTCCAACAAACTACCACCTTCTCTCTCTCCACGTAACTATTATCTCCTCTGTTCATAAATAAAGATAAATTCTTAAGAATATACGAAACCCAATAGGCTGCATTTGTTGAAATACATTCTCTCCTTATCTCTAACCTCAACCACAAGAACGATAAATCAACAGACCGACCATCAGATTTAAAGACTAGTTGTCAAAGGTAACAGATTATATTTCGAACAAGAAAAGCAGATTTATTGTTATTGTTAATGGGTAGAAGGAATTATGATGATAATTGTCAATGTATTTTTAAACGTGACTCAGTTGGCAGATAATTTTAGACAATTAGGCATTGGGCAACGAATATGAAACGCCTACATACAAAACTACAATCTGAATCTTGAACAGTATAATCGAAGTAAACGGTGTGCATTCTTAAAGTTGGAGGCAGTCTCAACGGCCAAAAAAACCAATACATAGAAATGAACCGACAGCAAACTAGTTCACGTGGACTGTACACTTGGCGGTTCGTATCATTGGGTAATTTTTACTAACAGAGTTTTATGATTGGCTGAAGAGTCATAAAATTAAATATTTGAAGTCATGTTACAGTGACGAATAGAAATCGGAAATGCGGGAATGGTTATCGCCGTCGTGTTCAGTTCAGGAACTTATCGTGATTTGAGTGTTGAAATTCGATATTGGTGCAGTTATAATTAGTTGAAATTTTTGTTATCTGTTTAAAACATGGCGTCCTTGGATAAGTACTAATAGTAATACCGAGTGTGATAACAACTCAGACTATTTCCAGGGAACCCACTATGAAACTGAACTGAGACTAAACTTCAGATCGCTTATTTGTTTCAGGAAAGGAAACGTTTAGATCACCTAAATAATGATGATTGAAGTTTTCATGTCTATTAGGGAAAGAAACGTTTAGGACCCGGAGCACCTGGGAAAGAAACCTCAACGTTCACGATGCAAAGTTTCTCCCTGAATATTAGACAGTGTTGACACGACGATTGGCCTGAAGGGTTAATAAATAGCAGAGTAAAGCCGTCACCTTTCATCTTCGTGAACTGTGGAGAAGATATACAGTTTCAAACATGGACACAGTACATATCCGGAATGTGCATAAAAATACATGCAAACGAGAATTATCAGAGTGGTCAAAATTGTATTAGATCAACCGAAGTTCATATTGCACACGAGCACATATTTCCGTGCGTTCATTAGGTCTTCGATTCAAGAAAACGTAAAAAAACTAAGAAAAAGAAAAGTATCACTGCAGCGACGACGTTGAGGCCTTACCCGCCAATACTTGGGAAGATATGTTGTTGTTCGGAATATTTCTGGAAATTCACTTCAACAGTGAATACTAGTCATTTTTATACCAATAGATGGTGGCTCCCTCTGGTAATCAGTTTGTTGAGCACAATTGAACGGTCACTTTTGAAACCACCGATATTGTTTCTATTGAAAGTAATGAAATGGTTTGAGTTTTTATGAGTATTTGCCACGCATAAAAGGTCAACAGAGTATTGACAACAATTTATTTCGCGAAAAACGTATCGACCGCTTCTAACACTGATTGAGTATTATAAACCATGACTGACAGAAATATGTTCGTGACGCTTGATAATGATATTAATCGAGATAATAATTGCATGCAGGAGCGACGATACTTATTTTGGGGTGGAACAACGCCACTTATAAGAGGCAACCTCTATCAAAAACTCTCTCCGCGGCAAGTATCAGCACAACCTCCAAAAGATCTTGACATCGAAACTTTCGGGTAAGAATAATATTGCTATTACGGAAATGTTTGCCTTTTCGATCTTACTCACTCGTCTGATGTATTTCCAAATAGGAGTTGGCATCGCAAATCTTTTCCACTGTTATAAATTTCCCAACAGGTAAATCGTGGGGCTTATTAGTTTGAAGTGCTTAAATAACAGTAATCACAACTCTCGTATCGAATTGAAAACCGTTCGGCAAAATGCCCACTTGAAAACCGCATAAAACACTTCGCACCAGCGGCAACACAAGGATGAACCAATCCAATAGTATGGAACCATGGAAATACAGAAGTAGACACCTTTCTGAAGCACGTCAATAGCGTATGACCTTCCATCACCTTCACAATGGAGAAGGAAGTCCACAACGAATTGCCAATCCTAGACCATAATGGTGAAGAGGACTGACACTATAAGTGCTCCCAAGCTGTTTCTGCTAGTTTAAAACGTATTGGAGAAGTCAAAGGGCTCGAAAAGTGGATACCCCTCCCTATCAACGATCCACAAAAATTGTCACGTTTTGAGGAACGTTCTTCTTTGCTTTTGCTCGACAAAATCGATCTTTTTTAGATCGGATCGTCATGTGCAATGAAAAGTACTATCCTCTATGACAACAGAGACGTTCAGGACAGTGGGTGGACACCGATGAGCCACCCAAGCACCCAGGCATTCACTATAACTTTCTTCAAACGGACCAAACCATTACAGCAGAGTCCTATTGTGAGGAAATCGACGAAATGTTTCGGCGTCAGCAGCAGCCGGCACTAGTCAACAGAAGTGGTCCAACCGTGCTCCACGACAACCCCCATCCTCACGTTTCACAAAACACCATCCGAAAAGTAAACGAATTTACCGTCGAAGTTCTGCCTCAAACACCATACTCCCAAGACCTCTCTCCAACCGACTACCAGTATTTCAAGCAGTTTGATGATTTTCACATCGGTACAACCTTCGCCAGTCAAGACCAAGCAAAAATGGCCTTCGTCAACTTCATCAAATTCCGAGAACCCAATTAGTATAACCATGTTTCGAATTCATATCACTTTCAGACTCGCAGAGTAACAAAACTGCCCCGACATAAAGACACTCGTCTCCGGCTAGTTTTTGGGGACCCTTTGCAAAAATTCAGTTAGGAAAGCCACCTAAAGGCTGACTTTCAACTAAAGGAGGTCAGATGTCAATCTTGCTGAAGTGCCCATCAGTAAGTCGAGGACCGTTCCGGAGAAGCGGGTATGGATGAGATGAGATGTTCTGCACACAGTAACTGTGTGGAAAAGATTTCAACTCAGGGCACTCAATCGTTGGCAAAGGCGTTTAGTGGCGCTCATACATATATTCAAAATGTATTCATCTGTAATTCAAATACATTCATTCTGGGGTTGAAACGGTGACGTCACATCAACTATGATTTGGAACGTATTCATGAAGATTCAAAATTAGCGTGAGGTTGGTTTTGGAACGAAATTTGACGTTACGTTACGTAAGTTGTCAATTTCTGTTTTATTTTGATCGTTACAGTTTATAAAGTAATGACACCTTTTTATAAAATAAGTTGTAAGGATGTACAAAATAAAGCTGGGAAATTATTTTATTCACAAATCCGATTCTAATTGAGGTTAAAGAAAATTGAAAAGTTTGTTTTTATTATTGAATTTGACATCTGACACAAATTGACTCATTACGAATCGTTTTTGAATAGACGCTAGAATACGATTAAACGCCAGAAAATACCTCAAAAGTGCATTGGTTGAAATGGCGCTTATTTTCATTGAATTCAGTTAGTAGTCACTGAAATATATTACAATTTAAAATATACTCATTAAAACGGACAAAACTTTCGAAACAACTTAATAATATACGAGACGAAATTGTTCTCGCGCCCAGCTCGCCCAGTTATGTGATACATTGAACTTCCAAGCATTAACTTTTTCGAGAGTTTTTGTTTTATATTCCAGCGCGATATTCACGTATACCGAAGTATATTAAATTTTGCGGTTATTTTGGCAGTTTCCGCCATACCGGTAAATATAAAGCCAATTAGTTACGTCGGCAGGTGTTTCGTTATAATATTTGGCAGGCAGGTTGTACCGAAATGGATGATATCTTACAATCAACAAACTATATAAAGACTGAAATGACCAAAACAAGTAGACCACTGTAATTACCACCAGCCTGTTTTCGTTCCGGAAATGTAACATTCGAACCGTACCATTGAAGTAACAGACATTGATTATTGTTTATACAAATTCATAGTAAATTTGTTTATGATGTGAGAGAATACTTGGCAGAAAAACATGTTTCATTATATTTCGGAATTTATGGGCATTTAAATACACTTTATATTGTTTGGTGTAAACTACTGACCTACGAAAAAAAAACCAACCGAGTAAAAATGAATTCATAAACACAAGCCAGTACGTCGTGGTCAAATGGAACCTGAAAAAACAAACGTTTCGTCTGCTACGGTTGCAATTAGTTCTAAATTGCACTATGAAAAAGCGTTGATGAAACCTATAGCCTGATTTTTCTACGCAAACTTTTGCAAAACAAAATCGACGCTCCATAAAATATAATGTACGTATACCCCTGTCTTTACCAGAAACTGGTTTTCGTTTTATCTACAGACTCCAAGTAGTAACATAACATTATACATTTTGTATACATTTATATACACTTGATGCGTCATTGACTGATTTTGTGAAACTCCTCAAAACTAACATCACATATGAATAATTATAAAACCGTATGTTATCACAGAATTGTAAATGTCCATTTTTTCATGTTCACAATGAGCAGTTCTTGAACAGTACCTTCTCTTAAAATCGGATGCATTTATGTTAGGCAATAAATTATTACTAAATATTTTCGTTTTTTCATAGTTTCTGAGGGTTGCTCGAAAGAGGATGCTGATTTTTTCTGAATTGAGTGATTTATTAATTTCTTAATGAAAAATGTATGAGTATTATCAAAGGACAATAACTATTGTTGGTATTTCTACCCCTTAGAAGAGTCGCCTGTTACGCTAATGCATATCAAAGGATAAAAAATTACCTGAATCACGAGTACGAACTGACAACGGAGAAAAAAATACTACGAGGCGACAAGTGGAATTAGAGGGTGTTGAGAAGGGACAAAAACTGAGTGATTATTGTTTCGAAAAACTTGTTAAAATTAAAAAAACTTTGATGTCAACGAGACGAATATCATTGATTCGATTAGTGGAGGTATAGGAAATGAATGCATCAAACTTTCCGCTAGGGCAACTAAGTTTACATCTATAAGACATCTAGCTAATTACCTGGACCATACAAATAGTATAGCTTTGTGTGACTGTTGAAATGGGTACAATATATGTACAAGGCTCAATCACATATCAGAATGTATGACTGTTGAGATGGGTACAATACAAGGCTCATTCACAGACGATAATGTGTGATTGTTGAGATGGGTACAATATATGTGCAAGGCTCAATCACACATGAGAATGTGTGACTTTTGAGATGGGTACATGCATAAGGATCAAACACATAGGAATGTGTGACGGTTGAGATAGGTACAATATATGTACAAGGCTCATTCACTGACAAGAATGTGTGATTGATGAGATGGGTACAATATATGTACAAGGCTCAATCACATATGAGAATGTGTGATTGTTGAGATGGGTACAATATATGTACAAGGCTCAATCACATATGAGAATGTGTGACTTTTGAGATGGGTACAATATATGTACAAGGCTCAATCACTTATAATAATGTGTGACTGTTGAGATGGGTACAATATATGTATAACGCTCATTCACAGACTAAATTGTGTGACAGTAAGGGTGGGCACTATTACAAGGCTCAATCGTGATAAAAAAAAAGAGAAGTAATTTCGAAGTGGGTAAATTATAAGTACAAATCTTATAAAAAAATAACGTACCCTGAGGTAACTCTTAGTATTCTATGAAATTAATGAGTTTTCTCTTCTTATAGATGAAACTACTTAGAGTTCGCATGAGGACAGGCTATACGACAGGGTGGCCGAATGTTAGGAGATCGCCTCCGTGTTTCTACCCCTTGGGAGAGTCGCCTGTTACGCTAATGCATACCAAAGGATAAAAAAGTAGCTGATTCACGAGTACGAAATGATAAAGGAGAAAAAAAGGCTACGAGGCGACAAGTGGAATTAGAGGGTGTTGTACGGTCGATCGAGCAGAATACGAGTATTATTTGTAATGAAGGGGTTATATTTTTACGAGTGATTAATTTTTGAGAAAGAAAGTTTTTGGCTTTCTACTACTCCATCTTAATACAAAAAAAAGGATAAGGGAATCTTCCAAAGAAAGGAAGTAATCAATTTGCAAATAAGTAACTCTATA